>CM035808.1:34556501-34761501 GCA_020466095.1 Chlorops oryzae
ATAACCAAAATAAGAAAAATTTTTTTTTCATTTTTCATATCAAAATAAATATTTAAAAAAAAAACTCACCCTCATTTAAGGCCATATGGACCCACCCACAACCGACCCTAAAAGCTTTGAAAATGGACCGGTTGTTTTTCAATGACAGCGCTGTGGAAAAACGGGTGAGTTGAACGTATGAAAACGCGACCGGTCCTCACCTCTTTTGGACCGACCCCGGGTCGACCCGGGGTCGGTCCCAATTACTGCAGGGAATATCCAGTACAAATGTACGAAAATGATACAAAACACATTACTCATACGCAGGGATGACCACCACTACAGACAAACGTCCGAAAAATGTTCGTGTATAGTACAACAAAAACATAAAAATACAAAAACTAGCTTCTCTTCTGAAAAAGCGGCACAGAGCCTACTCGTTCAGCATCATTTTTAAAACGTTATATCGTCGGCTTAAAGTGTAAACCTGATAAGTCCACTTTTAACCGATTCCGACTTTTCGATGTCATTCGAAAGAAAAAAGGACACTGCATCGTCAGGCAAAAAAATCTTTTTTAATTTCAAATTCTAAATACGGAGAAATTGGTGATGAGTAAAACTGCTAAGTCCAACTGTGGTCAAAGGTCACAGCTAACACCAACAAGTCACTCCAAGTAGACTTTGTATGGTGCACAGAATCGAATTTAGAAGAGACTTCATATAGGAACAAAATAAACCATCCATATTTTGGGTCTCCTTACCTACTTTGAAGTCTTGAAAAAAAAGTGTTTTTTGTTTACCCTGTAAAGTTTTGAAATTGTTAGTTAGCAGGTTTACACTTTAAGCCGACGATATGTGCTTTGAGTTCTAAACGAGAACTGATTTTTGTTTGAAAAACTCTCTCTTTATATATTTACGTACACGAACTTCTATTTTTTGCTGCTCTTTTGCCTTTTTTTAATGCCTTTTGTGCATGGCTGCTCATACGGCATGATTTTAAAAACTTAATAGTGGTACTCATGCAGCTTCGCAAATGCTTTCGCAACTTTTCTCATCGTAAATTTTCATATAAATTTTTACAGTTGTGTGACAAATTTCTCATTTCCCACAATTTGCGAAGCTGCATGAGTCCCACTAATATCTCTAGAAATAATTAAGATAAAAAGATGAAACAAACGGTGACTTATTGTCACCGATCAGGATCAGGTCAGGTCAGGATTTTCAAGGATATTTCAAGGACCGTTCAAAATAAAAATCTAAAAAGTAGTCTCCTTTGCTTAACCCGCCAGACCCTTTAAAAATTCTTTTCATGATGCCGCAACCCGCCAGACCCTTTGAAAAATTTAAGCGCTAAAGTATGCAACGTATTTTTTCCATAGAGATCCAATTTGTCTTTTTCATTGCACTCAGCCTATAACAACCAGGGCCAGTGCTGTCGAAATGTTACAATAGTAGTTTTTTGCTCCCTTTTTTCTTTCCGTACTACTTTAGTACTCATTTCGCTAACGTACTACTATTTGGTTGTACATAAATTGAAATTGAAAAAACAGAACAAAAATATTTTTTTTTAGTCTTCAACTTAGTTTATTTAAATCTTTTACAAGGTTGTCACAGAACGTATCTTTCAATTTTTTTTTTTTTTTGACATTTTCGCTATTTTTCACTAAAAAAAAGTACGCAGAACAAGCGCCTAAAAACAGAACACCTCTGCTAAAAACAGATATGATGGTCACCGTAACTAAAAGCAACTAGGACATTCCATTAAAAGTGAAAAGATTTAAAAAGCGAAAAAGTGTAAATTTTTTCATACAAAATTACAATCTTTCATTTTGTAGCCTTCTTGGTTTACAGGTTTTTGAGGTTTTTAAATGATAACCCTTAACTAGTTTTATTCTTCTATTGCTTAAAAACTCCTTTTTAATATACTCCTTTTATTTTATAAAAACTACTATTTTAAAAGCATTTTGATACTTTCTCAGATACGAAAAACACAGCACTGACCAGGGCTCGGATTTTGTTGAATTTTATAAAATTAAATCATACTTTTTGGAGCAAATAATTTTTCTTACCAACGTTTTGAGAATAATTTTAGGGAAATTGAACAAGTCAAACAAAATCCGAGCCCTAATTATAACTTTACCATTTATCTATAAGTATATTTTAAAGATTGATTTCTCATTTTGTGTAAGGAACAAACTTTAAATGAAAACTGTTTTTTTTAAATTATTTTGCACGTTATAATTTTTTAGAAAATAACTTTTTGAAGATCAGAAAAAAAATGATGAAAATTTTGCACTCCGAGACCTCGTTGCAAGAAAAAGTCGAGAATACTTCTCGCTGCGAGGCAGTTTTGCAAGTAATCGCGAAAAATAATTTACAAAAAGCTGTGCAAATAATAATTTTAGGAGTGCTCGGTACTCGTTAGATTGGTACTTGGTTCAAATATTGCGTTACTAGAAGTGAAATTATGCTTTCATCTGCGGGACGCAGAACTCTCATTGGAGATTGAAATGCGTCAAGCAAAATATTTGCGATTTTAGGTTTTCCATTTAATTTTATATATCGCGAAATCGAAAGTTTTAGAGTTCATTTGACAGAAAAAATCTTGTCATTCTTCGCCGAACCTTGGAAGGTGCGAAATATGGAGAAATATTTTAAGTAAGTATAATTAAATGTACTATTGATGATAACTTCTGTTTGAACATTTTTTAACAGGTCCAAAGACCACTACCATTAAAACAAAGTATCTATTATTATAGAGATTTTTAAGGCCGTGAGGGGTCCATATGCCGACTATTGTTCAATTTCTTAGTATAGGAAATCAGCCCTTTTGCCACATCCATTGTCCATTTGAAAATCTGATAGAAGGCTTAAATCTAAGCTCAAACAGAATATTCCTAAAATCCTAAAATTTAATGTGAATTAGAGAATCTTCTTTATTTAAAAATTCCCTTATAGCTTCAGCTTACACAGTCTTCGCGCTTTTTTCAGCACAGTCGAATCTGGATATAGTGAATTAATTTTTGCACGTCCTGTTCGTTGTATCCAGATTGTTCGTATTAGCGAGATTGAATGATTTGTTCATTATTTACAAGCCCGTAGAGAGAAATTTGGGGCCCGGGGGATTTTTTTTCGGGTGCCTCCTCACAAAAATGTGTGACCAAATAAAAAAAAGTTACATGCCAATTGTGGGCCCCTTCAGAAAGTTGGGGCCCGGGGGAAAATCCGCTTTTCCCAGCCCCCTCTCTTAAGGCCTGATTATTAAGAAAAGTCCCTGCAACAAAAGAGCTTTCACTATTTCCAGCTGTTCATTATTTCGGGGATTCAATATACCCAGATTCTACTGTAATGCTATGTTCAGACGGCAACCTGAATTAAGTAATTCGTCCCCCATTCGTAATTCACAGTCGAATCACGTAGTGAATCACATAGTACGCCATACAAAATTTGACAAGCCGAATTACCTCATTCGAACGTAATTCAGTTTAAATTACGATTCGAATTACGATAAAATCAGTGCCTTCCCAAATTTTTATCGGAATTTATCGAAACCAGAAGAAGGAATCAGCAAGAAAAGAAATACTCCCAGCCGGAATTTATTGCATTCATGACATAAGAGATCAATTTGTGCTCTTTCCAATGTCGTTCTAGTAAAAATATCATGAAAACAAGAGCTGGCTACAACAGACCCTTCTTCAAAAGAAAGTTTCATGGTCAAAAGAATTTTTTACTTATATTGAGACAGTTTCATTACGTTGGAATTGGTGAATTTTCCGACTGGGTTGTTGCTTTTCACACAAAACGTCAAAAACGAATTACGAATCTCTCATCTGAACGGGTTAATTCGCATTTGTAATTCATGGAGCCAATTACTTAATTCATAATGCCGTCTGAACATGACATAATTGGGATGTAGGGAAAATATCGAATATCGGAAATATCGGTAAAAAAAAAAACATCGATGTATTGAAAAAGTTTCGCGAAATCGATGTATCGATATTATATCGATGTTTCGTCCAGCACTAGGGCAGTGCTGCCAGTTTAGAGATTTTCCCTCAAAATTTAGTGGTTTTTTAATCATTAAGGGTGGTAGTTACCAGCCCGGTTTAAGTAAATTCTAAGCTTTCGCTTAAATTTTCGTAGCCTACCAAATTAATTAAACCTGATTTATTACCCCATCGAAGCAGTCATAAATTTTAAGAATGAAAATGTTCGAAAAATCGAAGAGAGCAGAGAAGGCCAAAAAAAAAACAATGTTTAAAAAGAAATTCAAAAGAAAATAAATATTTTTATTCAAATTTTAACGTTTTTCTATCGGCCTGCTAGTTTGAAAGAGTGTTCGAAAATAGCAAAAACCATATATATTTGGACTTAAATCTAAAAATGTGGCAGCACATTTTCGAATATCGAATTCTCTAAGACCGGTTTAATTTGACTTGGTAACTACCACTTTTACTTCGAATGATTAAAATTTAGCCTTAGCTTAAACTTTTTGGTAACTACCACCCTAAGATTCTATATCTAGATTCATTTAACACATTTAACACACTCCATAGTTCGTTCTCTAAGCTTTTTCGTCCGCAGCCACAGTCAAGAAAATTTTTTCGATAGAATCGCTTAACATTCCTTTCTTTCAAAGAGAGACGCAACATTTAAAGTACGCGTGCCACCGAACTAAATTTGAAAGAGTGATTTTAGATTTTTGTGCATTAAGTCTTTTAAAAGAAAACACTTTATAAAGACAACTTTCCCAAATATTAGTATATCTGTCAAAATGTAGAGGGATTTTTAGTGGTTTTTTTTAAATATTTTTAGGGGGAAAATTAAGAGGGAAGGCTCGCAAAAAACCTGGCAGCACTGCACTACGGTCTGCGGCTGAGAGATTTTGAAAATTCGTCGTGACTTTTACGCGTGTTCCGAGCAAGTAATACTTGGTTCTGAGGCCAATTGAAGTTTTACGAAAATGTCCATCGAAGAGGTGAGCTAATACTTAATAAATGAATAAAATTAAGGATGAAAATGTTTTCTTTCCTGCAGCTAAAACAGGATTCGGAAGAAGTCTCGAAATTGCTCGAAAAAGCAAAAAGACAGAAAGTTCGAGAAAGTTTGCAAAAGTTGAAAGCTGAAATAGATCGCGAAATAAGCGTATTAGAGTTAAAGGCTCGAATCGCCGAAGAAAACAAAAACAATGACACATCCAATAAAAGGTAAAACGAACTTTCGAGAAGAAATTATAGCGCTTATTTCATTTGTTGACTGACGTCGTTGTCGCTTTTGTTCTAATTTCCATAGATATCTGGTTGAATTGAACGAGTACGCATGGGATCAGAGCGAAAAATTCGTCAAGATCTTTGTGACCGTGCAAGGCGTTCAAAACATTGATGAGGCCAATGTTACTGTCGAATTCACTGAGCAATCGCTGAAGCTGCTGATCTCGGATTTAAATGGCAAGGACTATGCATTGACAATGAACAATCTGCTTTTGCCAATTGATGTGGGCGGCAGCTATCGTAAAGTTAAAACCGGCATGGTTGCTCTTTATATGAAAAAGAAGAGCGAGGGTAGCCATTGGTCTCATCTGACATCGATTGAAAAACGCCTCAAGGAGAAACAGGACAAAGATCTTGCTGCTGAAACCGAAAGTACCGACGATGCCCTTGTGAATATCATGAAGAAAATGTACAATAGCGGCGATTCGAAGACAAAGCAAATGATCGCCAAAGCCTGGCATGAAAGCCAAGAAAAAGCTCACGCCGGTGGAAAACCGAGTGACTTAAATATGGATATATAGACGAGCTGCCATTCAATCATTCACATTACTACATTCAGCATTCTTTAGTTAAGTTAAATGAGAATTTAAAATATCACTTTATTTTAAGCGAGTTTCCTTATTTTTGTTTTACAAGATTTTTTTTTATCTAATAAATTCTTGTTTTTTTCAATCGAATGTCTTGAGTTATTTGTCGGCGATATAAAATGATGATGGTGGGGTTCTCAGTAATTCCTCTTTTGTAGTGATAATACCATATCACTATTTCCTCATCTATATGTATGTATCAGCGGTGTCACGGATTTGGGTTTTTTGACATCCGCGGATGCAGATGCGGATTTTTAAATACTCACATCCGCGGATGCGAATGCGGATATGATTATTTTTAGGAAAGAAACTTTTATCAAAAATACAAATGAGTCGATAATTGCATAGCCCCACAAAAAAAGTGTCAGACTTGGTCCAACTGTGCTTACTATATGCTTCCGTGGTCAATGAATCCAAAACTTTTAATCCATATAACTGCATCGGGTCAACGTCTTGCTATAATGTAGCAGCCTCTAAAACCCCGCTCGAGAATCCGTTTTTGAAGTTATGGCTAAATCTTGAACCGAAGGAACTATGTGGACCTCAAAATTGGATTCGACCACTGCGAGAGTATATAATAAGCATAGTGAGAGACCCTGGGTTCGACACATTTTCTATATTTAATACAAACCATTTAAAATTATTTGTCTTATATTTCCCAACCAACTTTGTTGACGTTCATTACTTTCAACTCCTTTGGTTTCTTTATTTTTTATTTACAGACAGCAGACAAAAATGACGGTGTAAAGGGCAACACAATTTTGATATAAAGAAAACCAAAACGGATTATTATACATTTTGTCTCTTTCTCTTACCATCTGCTACTTTTATAAGAACTATGGCACACCTGCATCCGCATGAAAATCCGTATCGATGAATGCGGATGCAGATGTTGAAATTCTTGCGGATGCGGATGCGAATATTCGCAACACGCCTGGTATGTATTATAAAAAATATTTTTTTAGATTTATTGGGCTTGAGAAAGATAACTTTTCGAGAAGTCTGTGTATAAATTTACGCAAAAATAAAAACAAAAAAAAAAAAAAACCCCCCGCAACTGTAACACATAAAAACCAATTGATTGTGCCATAAAATTCCTTTCTCAGAATCCAAACAGCCCGATTCTAAATATTCTCGGGGAATTTTTCCGTGCGGATTCGAAAATAATTCTCCTACTCTAAGCGCATTGGGACGGGGATATAAAGGGATCAAGAACTTCCAACATTTTTAAGCTGAGCTCATCACATGCTTTTCTTTATCGTTGTTTAGAGCACTTTCTTTTCCCGCGGAGAAAAATTTCTAGGGAGAAAATTCATTTAGCACAGGGCTGAAAATAAAAATTTTTTGTTCAGAAACTGGGTACTTTTTCATTAATCACTGTTAGCGTGTTCTAAAAAACTACTATTCAACTACTCAGCGCTGTTATAAATGAATATTCTCTGGCAATTTTTTCCCTAGACATTTTTCTCTTTGGAAAAAGGAAGTATTTTAAGCGTCAATCCCTTTATAAGCCTTCCCAATGTGCTTGGGATTGTTTTCAAATCCGTTGAGATATTTAGAATCGGGAAGATTATTTCTATGAAACCGATAGCTTTTTCCGAAATAATTGTTTTCTTCATACTATAGGGGATATTTTCCACACCTAGGATGTTTTCAAATGACTTACCGTGAGCATTTCTGATTTTTGGTTTTTCTAGACAAATTGGGTCTAACCTGCAATCCGCTGAAACGATGGGCACTTAGTACTGTCTACTTACTTTCGATAGTGTTCATCTGAAAAGAGCGTAAAATGTTATGAAATTTAAGTACAATTACTAACTGGAAGGACATTTTTGGACTAAAACGTTAAAGGTTCTATACTTTTTTTAAAATTAATTTTGATTTACCCCAACAACAATGGACTTGGTAAAAGTCGCTACTTGGCCAAAGACAATCTATCTTCGTTTTGTACACCGAAGTTCGGATTCTGTTATATAAACTGAAGCTTTCCTCATGCTTGTAAAAGAACATTTGTAAAGGGCAATCCTGTGGTTCGTCAAGGAGAGAGCGAAAAACATCAGGAATCAAAAGCTGTAAGGAAAAAGATTTAAATAAAGTAGGGATTCCTAATATGCATATTCATGGAACCTTCTCCGCTAAATAGTCAGCCCTATTCTAAATGAATATTCCCCGGGGAATTTGTCTCCCTAGAAAATTTTCTCCCCCAAAAAAAGGGAGTGTTATAAGCTTCAAATAAAGAAAAATATGTGATGACCTTTGATTAAAAATTTTCGGAAGTCTCGCTCCCTTTATATCCCGTTCCAAGGGCGCTTAGAATGGGAAATTTTTTTGAAATCCGCAGGGAAAAATTCCCCGGGAATATCAAGAATCGAGCTTAATAATTAAATAAAAGATAATTAAAAAAAAAAGAAATAAATAAAGAAAAATTAAAATTAAATGAATAAATAATTTTCAAAAACCAATAGAGGTCGAATAAATAAAGTAAAAAATAAAAATATAAAAAAAAGTCTAATTAAGTAAGGAGCTGCTGTAAAAATGTTTATAATTGAAATTCATTCAACGGAAATGTTTTTCAAAAACATTTCTTTATTTTTAATTTTCTTTTAATTTCAATATATTTTACATATAATATAATATATATATATATATATATATATAGCTTGCTCGATAATACATACTTATGTTTGTTTTTGTTTTATACTTTAACTTGAAAAACAATAATTGTTTTTCTCTAAGCTTTTTTTCAGTGCTGTGACAACGAAAACTAATTCCTTCGTATACTCTTAATTTAATTTCTATTGTTTATTTGTATTTAAATTGCACTACTCACTACTTAGGCACAACTATTTTTTGTGTGTGGATTGGAATCTCTCTCATTTTGATTTCTATATACTCGTATATAAATATGTTTATGTTAATATGCTTGTTGTACCGTGTGTTTGCATTTATTTTCTTTGTTTTTTTTTTTCTTTTTAACAATTCTGCATATAAAACACAACTGCTTATGTACAAAAATAGTGCAAATGTTTTATTTTTGCTTTCATTATTTTTCTATTTCTAAATATTCCTGATCATTTCAAATTTGTTTGTCTATTGCTTTACGTCAATTTGCTTCGGTGCATTTTTTTTGTTTAGGACAAGATTTGTTTGGATTTATAAGCGTCTGTTAGTCAATAGGGAAAGGGGTCAAATATGCCAGAGTTCGAGTAGTTTTGAATAGTTTTCTTGTTTAAGGGGCTCTCTCCAGCTCTGCCAGAAATGAAACAGAAACTAAAATCTTCATATAAAAAAAAGACTTTAGAAAATTTCGGATTCAATTCTGAAGCGTTGTTTTTATATGAAATATTTCATTTCTGACATAGCTGGAGAGAACTCCTAATATGCTTTCCAGACGTACGAGGCAATCTCAGGATTTTAGAAGAAAATTTAAATCGCCTGGATTTCAAATGTCAAATTTGTTCTAAAATTTTCTGAAATCTCGAGATTTCGTTGTACGTCTGGCAAAGCACATATAGCAATAAAAAGATCCCCGAATTTTTCCAATAGCAATTTTTACCCGCGGAAAAAGGAAGTACTCTAAGCGTCAATTAAAGGAAGAATGTGACGACTTTTGCTTGAAAACGTTGGAAGTTCCTGCTCCCTTTGTATTCCCTTCCTAGTGTGCATCATTATATGCGAGAATTTTTCTTTTCAAGTCAGTAGGGAAAAATTCCCCGGGAATATTTCGAATCGGGCTGAATTAAAAATAATTTACAAATTCATAGAGAAAAATCATCAAAATATCGAAAATGACGTCATTAAGAAATATAAAAAAAAAATTATTAACAATTAAGTTAGTAATGTGGCAACCCCAATAAAAGAAGCAGAGCTTGGAGATCATCAAGTTTAAGAATTTTAAAATTTGTGTTGAATTTCTAATTCGTACACTATATCAGGGTCTCATACAGATTTATTTTATTTTGTAATTGCACTTTTGTGATTATTATTGTAAATGTTAATAGGTTTTTGCAACTTTATAAGTGTGTTTTTTTTAATGCATTTAAAATTTAAATTAAACTGTCACTGCGACGATTCGCTTCATATGCTGGGCGGTGTGCAAAACATGCTTGCTCTTTGTTTTTTTTTTTATTATGGAAATGAAACTGTGGGCAGTCTCTACGCAAATAACTTGAATTATTTTATCATTTTTAAATAAATAATTTATGAATTTATGTGCTTTTTTTCTTCATTAAAATAAATAACTAATGACATTTTTAAACGAATTTTGAATATTTTCGATTTTAAAATTGACCAACACAAAAAAAAAAAAAAAAAAAAATTGAAACTTAATCTGACATTGAAAATCAGACTTGATTACATGGAATGTTACGTGTAAATGTCTTTCATGGGATATTCTAAATCACTGATTTTTCTTCACTTTTTATGCACGAATATATTATACATATTATTGGACAACGAATACGAGGACAACCATAGGGAACCTTTCATGAGAAACACTTCTTGCGAATTTCGAATGTGAAAGAAGCGTGGAAATTCCACAATATACTGAAAAAAAAACTTAATGGTTTAAACTGTTCTCATAATCTCTTAATGTATACTCAAATACTATAGTTTTGGGTTAAAAAGAACAAAAATAAATATATTTAAATAAAATAATACTCGTAAATATTTACAAAAAAAAAAAAAAAAAAAAAAATTATGAGTTATACTGATTTTCTCTGTGGGTGCTGTGAACATTAAGACATAAAGACAACTTTCAATTTTGCGAAATCAAGAATTACTTCCTTAGAAACTGCAAACTATGTGTTAATGAATTTCTAAACCAAAAGCTATATGTCCATTGAAGGAATAATACTATTTTTTTGAACCAACATGAATTCAAATAACATTTAAAAAAAAAGTAACGACTTTTCATTTGAACTAAGAACTTCAATTTTGCGTAGTCTAAATTAATTTAAAATAAAATAAAAATAATAATAAACATTGACATTTACTGTAGATTTCATGCAACATCTGGCAACGTTGATTTTTTTTTTTAAATATCCCTACTGTTTAAAAACCACTGGTTTTCATTAAAGCTTTTAAAATGTATGAAAAATAAAAATTATTTTAAAAGCGAAATGGAATGTGCTTCATAAGAATAAATGTGAAGAGGACGAAGAGAGATAATAGTATAAATAAATTGTATAAATTGTCTAGCTAAAATTAAAATAAAACTAGCAATACTACATGAAATTTTAAAGGAATATTTTTTTTAGGTGCAAATGAGTTAAATAAGATTTACCTACAATGGCTAAATAAATGATTTATATTAAATGCCAGATTAAATCTACGTATATGCGATAAAATAATTCGATACTGCCTTCTTAATTATGGTTTTTTTTTTTCTGATGGGTTTCTACATATATTATCCCTTATAGATAGGTCTGTCAATGGAATGTTGTATATACTGTTAACGATATATCCTTGTTTGTTTGCCTGCTTATAATACTCATATATGATTCTTATGGGGATACTAAAAATAAACACCTTCTATTCTGCAGCATTCTATATCAGGACTCAGAAAACTTACTTACCAAAATAGCAACCAATAAAGGTCTATTTAACTATATTCCCTAACAATTAGTTGTTGTTAATTTTTTTTTTCTATAGCTAAGCTTCCTCAACTTTTGTGCGCCAGTTTTTGTTACTGTTTCTGAATATGGTACTATTTCTGGTACTATTTGTGGTACTTTTTCTGTATCATTTACCCCGAGATATTAATGCGTTCAACGTGTAAAGGCACTGAGAAAATGTGCTCCACCCAATTCGAATTGTTGTTCGTAGCTCTCATCGGCTGACGATGAATTGGCAACACTTGTGGCTGCACTTGCGCTGAGGTTTGTCTTCAGTTGTTCCATATCGCCAGGCGCCAGCATCAGTGGCGGCTTATCGCCCGGCTTCCAGCGCCGATGTATACCCATCGACTTCAATTTCTGACACACCGACGATGGCGATATGGGGTAACCCTTTTCGGCTAGGCGTGCCGATACCTTCCAATACTGTATATTGCTATCTTCTTTTATCAGTTCGAGTATTTCGCGTGTGATCTCCTTGTCGCGTTGTTCACGTTCAGCTGCCTTAAGGCGTCGCCGTGGATGGATTAATTTTGTTATGGTGTTTGTGTTGCTGTTGTTGTTATTATTATTATTGTTGTTGGTGTTGTTGCTTAAATGATTACTGCTTATGTCATTATTTAGATGCATGTTATTGGTGTTATTGCTGACGCTTTGTTGCTGCAATGTTCCATGCATTTGCTGATGTACCCGGTTAAGTTGCTGCTGTGCGACCTCTTCGTGGTCTAATCTTCTTTGTTGTTCTTGCAGCAGTAGTTTCTGTTTTTGTTGCTGTAATTGTTGTTGCTGCTGCAATTGCTGGCGTTGCATAAGCTCTAAATGCTTTTGTTGCTGCTGTTTTTCACGGATTTGTTGCTCAAGCAGTTTTTGTTGCTGATCTTGCTGCTGTTGTTGTTGTTGTAATTGCTGTTGAATTTTTTGCTGATGTTTTTGCAATCTTAAATGGTCCTTTGTAAGATGAGAGACATCCATTTCGGACGAAGGGCTCGATTCGTGATTATCGTTCGAATTCTCTTCGTTTTTATTATTCACCGGAAGTCGATTTAGGCCGACTTCGCCACGTTTATTGCGATATGAGAGTGGAACACCTTTGATTATAGCATCCCGAACCTTCCAAGCGGTCATCTGTGAGACGTTCAAAGCACGAGCAATCTCCATTGTTGATGAATTTTGTGCAACAAGCGTTTGGGCCATTGCATATTTCTCATCGTCGATGAATACGTTCGGTTTGCGGGGTTTCTTCGATTGATGAGCATTGTTGCTGGTTGTTGTTGTTGTTGTTGCTGGCGGAGATATCCTAAAACAATGCGAAACATTAAAGACAACATTGACTTGCGAGTGTGAATGAATTGATGTTCTACTTACAGCTCCTTTTTCTGCAGCGAGGCAATCGGACGTATCGAGAGATTCACCGGAAGCTGATTTCTGTAAGTGAAAGAACATTTTTTGGAAAAATTTAGGCCAAATCACAGAGAGAGAGAGAGAGAGAGAGAGAGAGAGAGAGAGAGAGAGAGAGAGAGAGATAAAGAGAAGGAGAAAACTTACAAAGCGGGAGCTATGGCGTTCGGGAAAGGATGCAATGGCGGTATAACCAAAGGCAGACCATTTCCACCATTGATGTAATTCTTTTGGAATTTTAAGTCTTTCAAAGCGGCAGCTGCCTCAGCAACTTTCTCACTTGGAACCCCATGTAAAGCCATATTTTGTAGGAAAATCTGTTGTTGATCTCGTTGTTGGTGTTTTTGTTGCTGTTGCTTTTGCTTTTGATGTTGCTGCTGCTGCTGCTGCTGCAATTGCTGATGATGCCGTACGGAATTGACCAATTGTACATCATCATTGGCATCGTCGCCATCAGTCTCGGTCTCACCGTTATCGTGAATTCGCAAGCCACCATCATGCTTCTCATCGTCGTCGTCACCGCCGACTTCCACCTCAGCTGCTGTGTGCTGCAATTGAGAGTATTGATCGTTGAGTACCATTTGATGATGGTCATCCATTTGATTCATAAGCAACTTTGCAGCCGGATGATGTTGATCTTCATTATCGTCTTCACCGTCAGCTTCAACATCGTTATCATTAACAACATGTGCCTCATCGTCATCCATTTCATCATCGTCATCGTCATCATCCTCGCAGCAATCTTCATCATCGTCCTCTTCGGATTTTATATTCATTATCGATTCTTGATTGTTTTGCAATCGCTGGTGATTCGGTTTAGTGAATTTCTCTTGCTGCTCATGCGCCGCCGCCAACAATTGTTGTTCGATCGATGGGTCCGGCTGCTCCTCGGAATTCGGATCGATGACGCGTTCATGTAAGCTAACGCCATTCACTAGACTCTTTCGCAATCGCCATGCGAATGTTCGTGAAATATTCAATTCATTCGCAATGACCGTTGTTGTTGCTTCGCGCAAAATCAGCTGTTTGGCCAGTGCGATCTTTTTCGCATCCAACTTTATGCGGGTACGTCCTTTGCGTTTATTCGCCATCATTAATCTATTATCGGGGAAGAGAATTAGAATGTAGAAAATTCATCAAAACTCAACGATAATAAAAAAAAAAAACAATCTTAACAGTAGCGCAACTGAAAATATTTAAATTCAGCACCCGAAAGTATGCATTTAAATATTCCGCATATTTCCGATAGTGGCAAATCTGTTCATTTCTATAGGTTTGCTCTCTTGTTACCACCTTGAGGAAGGGCCTTAGTTAAGCTCCTTTTATGAAGGATTTAATTGGATTTAAAATATTCAAATTCAAATTTTAAAATTCCTTGAAATATTTGGAAAAACTCCGATTTTGCTTCAGTTTTGGGATTTTGGTGACAGACACAGGCAGGGCTGGAGGTATCCTTAATAATGGACTGATCAAGAAAATTTTTGGAGAGAATGTTTATGACAATAGAACCATACGTGACAATTTCAAAGCCTCATTTGAAATTCAGGTGTAAGAGACAATTTTCGAAAGCGTCCTTTAGCCACGCCCATTTTTCCAATTATTTGAAAATCGCATTTAAACCCCAAAATATCTTCAAATATCAAAATATCTCAAAAACTTCCTGTTTTAGGCCAGTTTTTATGATTTTCCCAACAGACCCTAGTACTGGATGTACCCTTCAAAATAGTCCGAGATCTAGTCCATTCTTGAAATTGTTCTTACAATGTATATTCTGTCAGGATAGCTCAACTCCTTCGATAAGACACCCGTATACGAACGGACGGACAGACAGACAGACAGACGGACGGACATGGAAAAATCGAACAAACCTTCATACAGGGTGTGTCGGGTGTAAAAACTGCTATAGTAAGCGAACTTTTGTTAGTTTCCTAATCCTCATCGTTACGTTCTGCTTATAAAAACACGTATGACCCATTCCGAGTTCTTGGCTGATTCACAAAACAGCTGAATAAACAAAAACAAAAAATTTATATTATGACTGAGTACTCACTTCCGGTTATGCAAATAGATCGCATTCTCCGGTTTTCGTATACCGATTCGTTTTGGGAAATTGTTATATTGAACAATATTTTGCTTGAAGAGTTGTTGCAATGGCCTATAAATGCAAAATATGGAAAGAAAATTCATTTATAAATTCTATCGAAACAAAAAAAATGTTGGCTTGCTCACATTTTCGCTGCACGCGAGGGACATCCGGTACGCTTATGCCATCCAAGATGATGGCCAGTTGGGAAAAGTACATGGCAATCGGAGCACTGCATGGGCCGTCTGAAAATGGGAAAAGAAAACTCAAATCAGTAAATTCAAAGTCCATCAGTTGGTCGGTCGGTCGGTCGGTTGGTTGGTTGGTCGGTTGGTTGGTTGGTTGGTTGGTTGGTCGGTTGGTTGGTCGGTTGGTTGGTCGGTTGGTTGGTTGGTTGGTCGGTTGGTCGGTTGGTTGGTCGGTTGGTTGGTTGGTTGGTTGGTTGGTTGGTTGGTTGGTTGGTTGGTTGGTTGGTTGGCTGATTGGTCGGTTGGTTGGTCGGTTGGTTGGTCGTTGGTTGGTTGGTTGGTCGGTTGGTCGGTTGGTCGGTTGGTTGGTCGGTTGGTTGGTTGGTCGGTTGGTTGGTTTGTCGGTTGGTTGGTTGGATGGTTGGTTGGTTGGTTGGTTGGTTGGTCGGTTGGTTGGTTGGTTGGTTGGTTGGTTGGTTTGTCGGTTGGTTGGTCGGTTGGTTGGTTGGTCGGTTGGTTGGTTCGGTTGGTTGGTCGGTTGGTTGGTTGGTTGGTTGGTTGGTTGGTTGGTTGGTTGGTTGGTTGGTTGGTTGGTTGGTTGGTTGGTTGGTCGGTTGGTCGGTCGGTTGGTCGGTCGGTTGGTCGGTCGGTTGGTCGGTCGGTTGGTCGGTCGGTTGGTCGGTCGGTTGGTTGTTCGATCGGCGATTTATTTAGCTCCACACTTACGTTTGATTTCGTCGCTTCTTAACGCAGCGTCCTCGCCGGACATGTTTCTCAAGGAATCGTTTATAGAAATAAGTTTTCTTACAATTCGAGCACTCATAGACTGGTCCAACTGTCCCGTGAACGCTCTGCATATGGGCTTTAAGGATTTGTTTCATTTCAAATATTTGAAAGCAAGTCGGGCACTGATAGCCACGCAGAGGTGCGCCCGTTGCACTGGTTCCCACAATCGTTCCATTACCATTGCCATTATTATTGGACATTAGATCCTCTGATGGAGTTAGCAACTCTATTTCTGGTATCAATGGCAGCGGTTCTTCGTCGTCGGCATTGCCATCGCTGGCACTGCCTGCACTATGGCTTCCATCGGCTCGATGCGATGGTGCTCCATTGAATTTACTCAGCTGGTGCTGCATGTACTCATGCATTAACCGTATGGAATGGAAATCGAATGGCGGCTTATCCCCACCATTTGCACTCTTGATTTCGCCATCTTCGGCAATGATGTCATGATTTTCATGATGGACGCCGCCACCCACACCAACGTGTTGATGGTGATTATCCAGACCATTGCATCGACCATTCGAATGAATTTTATTGCTGCCATTGCTGTTCTCTGGATCATCCTCGCATGAATTGTGCGGCAAAATGGCTTCTCCCTCTCCGTATATATCAGCTGTGGCTGTAGCATTTCTTGTTATTGCCTTTCGGCTTTCCCCAACTTCCGTTGCTGTGTTTGTTTTGCTCTCGTCCGCGTGTATTGTGTTGTGCTGACCTTCGATTTTTTGTATGAGCAACTGTTGCCGAAAAAAATTGTCGGCATCCTCGCATTTCTTTTTGAACAGACACGCGGAAATCGCGTTCTTCGCACAGTGGACACAAACCTGTTGAGGCAGTGTGTCGCCCTTTTCGATCTGCAAAAAAAAAAAAGCAAACAAATTATATAATGACGTTGAGGGGGCGGAGGAGGGGGTTTGTTTCCCCAAATTGAATAAATTTTAATTTCTTAAAATAATAAATCCAAATTTATACGATTTTTGAGTGCGCGGGGAGTGTAAATAGGGATAGATTAAGTACTTTCTATTAACCCTTTACTGTAATAAATAAGCCGTGAATAGTTTTTTTACAATAAATGGATTTATTTAACCCTTTGCTGCATGAAAGGCATATTAAATAAGTAGCAAAAATTAGTTTTTCGCTTTAAATGGCCTTATGAAGGCTTCAAAAATAATTATCAGTGGGCCAACACAGAATACTTAAATTCAACAGCTAAAGGTATGCATTTTTAAGCCAATTAATATCATTTTAAACTTTTATAAAAGGAGCTTAATTAAGGCCTTAAAGATATCCGTAGATCATTTAAAACCCCTTCTCAAGATGTTAACCTATAAAAATGAACAGATTTGTAAAGATCGCAAGTGTTCGGATTATTTAAATGCATACTTTTGGGTGCTGAATTTGGCAAAATGTGAGCCAATGGATTCTACGGCTGTAGTCAATGAACAGACGTTAAAAGGTCTACCCATAGCTACTCCGGGGCCCACGATGACGCCAGTTGGGATTTCCCTGTGGACTCCCCTAAAAAATTCAGCAAAATTTTATATTACACTTACCCCTTCAAAATAAAATATCAAAATATTCAAAAAGTATTTAATTATACTTGTTTTCTTGACCACATTTACTTTCAACACGAATTTGGAAAGTATTTTTTCGCACGATTCTATGGCGATTCGATATATAGAGCGTGCCTGCGTATGTCGTTTTTCATAAAATTAAATACCTATGTTTTCGTATATATTATATATATATATATATATTTCTTTTAAGAAACCACATATGGGTTTGTATGCGATGAAGGGTTTTATCCAAAATATAGTTTTTAAGGGTTTTTTACTCAACTTTTGTTGATTTTAATTTGATGAATTACGTTAAAAAAACATTCGTTTTGGATTCAAAAGAGATCGAAAGGGATGAAAATTGATAACACGGAACTTTCGGCTGGGAAAAAAGTTATTTCAATACATGAATTGTACCCCAATGAGAATTTCTCGTTTGAGTTTTTGAAAGTTCTCATATTTTGGAATATATTTTATTCCATGTCGACATGTATTATGAAGGGTGAATGTTTCAGCTCGAATAATACCAGCAAAAGAAAAAAAAAACACTTATTCTTTTTAAACTACTTTTCCTCATACAAATAATGCGCAGATTAAATGCAACCCTTATTTCAAAATTGCCACCCTTGAATATTTTATGTGTTTCTATTGTTTGCTTTTCTGCATATTTTATTCGGAAAATATATAAAGGAAAATGAAATTTCTGTCTCGAAGAACAGGGATGTCCAAAACTCTTCTCAAACATGAACCACAAAAAATATAAAAAGAAAAAAATAATGAGCAAATATATTGAGGGAGGAAAAGAAGAATAACAGCGGGTTTTAACGCTGGATTTTACTCCATTGATATTGAAATTTTCAATTGTATTGGGACACAAAACGATCTCAAGAGTTACCATCGAATTTATATATTGATTCTGTGAAGAACAAGGTCCACCAAAGCATTGAAATAAGAACAAATCGTCTGGTAATGAAGAGGTCAACTTACCAAAAAGGAATACTCTGAAATTACTCAAAATGTATGTATATGGCCCAATTTCACAAAAGTTCGATTTTTTTAAAGTTACCAGCAATCTTTAACCGCTCGTAGCTCCTTAACCATAAGTGGAATCAAAAATATTTTAAGCAACGAATTGTAGGTCTAGTTATTTCTAACACAAGGGTTCAAAAAAATTAGTGTTTTCATTGTGTTTCATCAAGTTTGAGGTGAAACATGTAAAAAAAAAAAAAAGGAACGGACGTAAGTGTAACGTTACTGGTATGAAAATTGTCTGTATAAGAATTGACTAGACCTTGATAAGCAATAACCCAGGGGCCAGTAGTGCCTACAGTCCAGTGTTGCCAGACGGAGAGGTCTGAATTATGGTATCACCAACGCGAAATTATGGTATTTGAACCAAAATTATGGTATCACAAGATGATAAAAAAGAAATCCCAAATCAGAATAATTAATACTTAAATACAAAAATATTTAATGCCAAATCAAAAATTAAAAATTATGATTTTTATAAGGCCATTTTTACTGACTTTAGAATCTCACTATATTTTTTATTAAAAGAAATAAAAAAATGGGGAAAATTTTACTTCCAGAGCTAATAACCACCAAACGTTATTTCATCATCAGATTCATAAATCAGCTGGTTCTCATCATCTGCTCAAATTTGACAAATTTCTGCGCTATTTTGGTTTTCCTGACTTTTTTAGGCGGAGTGTCAGGTATTTCGCAATTTTCTGAATCTGACATTTAGTTTAAAACAAAAACGCTGATTATTCGACTTGCCTCTTCTTCTGGGAAAAGCATATAGAACCGTTATGTTGGAAAGCTACATGAAAGAAAATCAGCTGTTATCAAGTACTTTTCATGGCTTATAAGGAATGAGTGGTAGCATTTTTGTTAATAATCTACCAGAAGAGTATTGAGAGTAGTTTCATTTAAAGCAAATGAGAAAAAATATTTAGAAAAATCGAAAAATTTGAACTTCGACTGAATCTCGAAATTATGGTATCTATGGGATACCATCACACCTTTCTATGGTATATGGTAAAAGGGGTAAAATTATGGTAGAGATACCATAATTATGGTGCATCTAGCATCACTGCTACAGCCAAACAAAGTAAACGAGACTGTAACCGACCTGCCTACCATTTTGTGTTCACTCTACAAAACGGCCACGCTCGAACAAAAGTATACTAGGATGGTATATGAGGTCGTATGCATCACCGCCTACGGCCTATGGAATGTGTTGGGTTCATCGCTTTTTGTAAGCAGCATTTTGGTCGCTGGGAAATGGTCTAGAAGAAGTGCAGTTAAGAAATTATACCAACTGGTACAAATAGAACAATTGACGACCTCTTATTGACCAAAGGCGGTCTAGTCGTGGAGTAGTTCAGTAATGCAAGGTTTACTGGCACAATTAGGACCACAGGAGGTCTATTCGTATAGCATTTAAATGTGGGAGTGGTTATGTATCAATGACAGCTTAATGGTAAAAAGACAGTTTAAGGTATTGGTTGGAATAATTAACATGAATTGGAGCAATCCTGGTTTTTTATGGCTAGTTGAGGAGTAGTTGGAGAGTAGCAGGAACTACTTCAGGGATAGTACAGTAGGTTCCTTTACTAAATCGCAATGTAATGACTTTCTCTCGCTCAATTTGAGAAAATTCTGTCAATATAGATTACTTTAATTGACTTTACCGGTTAATTGACCAATGAAGCGGATAATATTCTTCATCTATCTGTATGTATTTATGTATATACGTCCAATACATAAAAGCTATGCACGCATTTTGAAATCGCTATCGAAAAAGCTCCAATTTCGAAACGAAACACAAATCGTTGCTGAAATTCAAATAATTGAGATAAGTTTACAGTACGATTGTATGCGATATTTACATACGATTGCATTTGGATTTTGGTTTACAGATACATACATATGTATGTAAATAAACGTATGTATGTCAGTTTCTATGTGTACTTATATTTAATTGAGGGAAAAACAACGGTAACCAAATCGTGAACGCATGTTTCCATCCAACTAAATAAGTTTTATGCATTTGTGTAAGTACATGGCTATTAGTATTCATGTGTGTGTGTGTGTGTGCGCGCGCGTGTGTGTGTGTGTCCCGCTCCACGCAATAATAATAATAACTTGAAATGTACACGAGCAACTGACTTGACTAACTGCGATAATTTTATTATTTTCGTTGAAAATGGTTTTTAAATTATTTTTATTATGTGCCCAATTACTGCGCTGCACGTTTTTATTACGGCTTAAGACGTTTCTCAAACTTTTTTCATACACCAACGACTGTGTGTTTGCGTGTGTGAGTGTGTATCTGTGTGACGAACGCGCCTGTATGCGATCATGTGTGTCAGTTTTTGTTAATAATTTCGTTTCCACATAATTTGTGCTTTTATTTATTTTTTTTTTTTTGAAATTCTTCGAAAATTTTTCAATTTCGTTTCTTCTTCTACATATTTCTGGCTTTTTTTTTATCCCAATTTCTTCTTCTTCTATATTATTGTGTATGTATTTATGTATATTCTGCACGACGGTTTCATTTGATAAATCATAATCTCGACCATTTTTGATTTTATTGCTCTTCCCTGTATTGTATTTCATTCTTCAAACTCGATACATATTCTCGTGTTCTTCGGTTTTGTAAGATTCATTTCTTAAGTGTTTTTTATTTATTATTTTTTGCTTCGACTTCGAATTATTTTTATTTTTATTTGTATGTATTTTTCTAGTTTCATTCGTTGCCTTTTATGAATATGAAATTTACCGTTTGAGTTGCTGTAGTTTCTGGAATTTATTATTTCGAATTTATTGTTTTCCAACTTGTTTACACAAGGCGGGGACTAATTTTTTTCGTGCTCACACACACACATACACACATAAGAAATAGAACCATCTAAATAAATAAAAGAATATAAAGGAATATTAAGCTTGTTGGATTTTTAAGTCGATTTTATGGTTTGCTATGCGGCACGTATGCAGACACAAAAAGAATAAAGAAATATGAACAGAAGGGGTACAAAAAACGGGAGGAAAAATGTTTCAAAACATCAATAAAAGGGCGTGGTCCTGTTCCTGATATCAGAGCCAGAGTCTAAAGCAATCAATTAGCTTGGGAGAAACATGTGAAATAAAATGTTGGATAGAAAAAAAGAATTACATTGCTTTACGCGGTGATCATCAAGATAAATATGTACACACAAAAAATCCTCACTGTGCTTCTTTCAAGCGGCGAGGAGACTGATCTCAGACGAAGGCGGGTATATCGCTCCTGCGGCCTGTAGCCAGACCTTCATCAGTGTGTTGATCGGGTATTGGATTAAATTGATAGTGTACTATGGTGGCGAAATACGCAAGGTTGGCCAAATGCCCTAAAACATGGTACAGCGGGGACGCAGGAACCTCAGAACCGAGTGGTGCGATTCTACCCAATCTTGGGGCGGCCCCTTGCCGAAGTTTCGCTGGGTGGATAGACCCGAAACTCAGCGGCGCCCCTAGTCGTTTTTAATGGGGACGCCATAGGGGTGCACTGGATTAAGGTTCCATATCTACATACTTGAGTTTAATCCACCCGGGATGCTTTTACTTCTTTCATGTAAGACTTGTTACTGGAAGGCCGCTCGAAGACTGTGAATCGCTCAAAAAAGGTGTATTAATATGCATCATATGGGCGTTTACGTACAACATTCTACCGTTATAGTTTTTGAATACTGTCCTGCAGAATTTTTAATAATTTGCCTAACTATATTAAAGCTTAAAACAGTTTGAAGTATTTCCTCAAGCATTTGATGCCGTGGCTGTTAAACTTTAATTCCCAAGAATTAAAAGTCTTTCCACAACCTATAGTCTAACTTCTTCTTTCGCTTTTTTAGTCTCTTTCACACCCTCTCGGTCCTTTCATCTTTTCAAGATCTCCTTTCCTATACTGTACCTCTAACATTCTGTGACTCTTCATACAGTAAAAATGTGTTTTCATTACCGAATCATTTTTAAATTAATTCATTTGAACGAATTATGGTATTAATTATGTAATTAATCTAAATTGTGAATAAAAAATAATTGAATTAAAAAAACAGTACTATTTATCGCATTCTTGAATTCGGGACTTAAAATTACTCAAGTAAGTGTCGCGATCGTGTGAAAATCGGCACAATTCAAAATTTCGCATTTCTCGAAAATCACTCAATATCTCTTGAAACTTAGAGAAATAATATTTTTTCTAAACTTATATTACTCTCAATCGAATGCTGCATCTGTCAGTATAAGCGTTAATTTTCTGAGTGTTGGGTTTCCTACAGAAAAATGCAATCGAACATAAAAAAATGTATTAAAAAAATTTTGAATTGTGCCGATTTATTAGCAAGGGTGTGATATGTTTTCTATATATGTACTTTCATGATTAAAATAGAGAGACATCTTTTCTTTTAGAAGGCATTCCAACATTTTAATCGATGCGAGAAATAACTATATTTTGGGTTTTTTTTTTTCTCACCATCAGTTTAATGTCAACATGAAGTTTAAGAGAGAATATGGAATTATTTTATCACTTGTTTGATTAGTTAATTCGTTTTTTTTTTTTTTTTTTTTTTTTTTTTTTTTTTTAATTGAAAAAATTGAATTATGGAAAAACACGAGGCCATTAAAAACTGATTTTTCTTTAGTCATATGATCAGTTCGAAAACATTTTGTTTACTTTTCTTTGAACAAAATTTTATATTTGTTCATATTTGAGCAAATAAATTTTAAGGTGAGCGAAAAATGAAAAAAAAAAAAATAAATAAAATCCCAGTTAACAGAAACGTTTGCTTTGAGCACATAAACAAAATTTAGATCTTTCGATGTCTCCAATTGCTCTATTTGAATTTTAGGAATTGTACAAATGGTGATGTTAAAGGAAATATTTAGTTTAGAGCTCTGTTTTTGAAGTTCCAATAAATGGAAGAAATGTATGAGATGGTGATGGAAAATGAAGAGAGATAGTGAAGCCGAAAACGAGGCCCATATAACCTAGAATTATCTTCCAAAATTTCGGAAACTTCACCACGAAGGAGACCAAAAAAAAACCCCTTTTAAAAAATATACTTATTCTTTAAATAAAAAAAAAAAAAAAAAACTTATTGCGTAAAACATTTTTCCGCAATTTAAAACGTTTATTTAAACATTAAAACTTGCGATAACATAAAAAACTTAATTCTTAAGTTACCTGCCTATTTTACCATTTCATTTAACCTTCCTCGAATGGAAAACGATTTATGAGAGCGATTTCGAAATGACTCAAATATTTTTTCGAGCAACATGGCATACACATGTCAATGACAAGTTGTGAATATGTATGTGTGCGTGTGATTTCGTTTGCATGTGTGTAGATAAAAATTGTAATAAAGTTTTTAATGAAAAACAAATCTATTCATTGAAAGCATAATGTACGCGACTACACTCTACACTTCACAACCTTTCTTCACATTACATGTCGCTTAAGCTAGGAACCATGAGTGCATAAAAAAGCGATCCCAGTTGGAAATATGAAGCTACTGATACTGATCATAAGATTCAAGATCAAGATGATTTAAAAGAATTTTAACAGAGCCCCTACGACACCTATGTATGTCAGTATATGAAAGAAAATAAGGTGCTGCAATAGCTTAGGGGATAATAGTGTATGAAAAGCTTCCTCTCAGTTGTTAGCTTCTATTTTGTTTTACTTACAGGGAATTTGATCTTGCTGGGAAAAAATCCATATAAAGTTTGGTATACGCGAAAGGTATTATTATGCATATATCAAATACTTAGTTATTTATAATCTGGGCAATGTAAACTAACAATTTTTTGTAGTATAGGAAAACAGGTTGGTTAAAAAACTACTTTAAAAATTGCCTTGTCGAATCGACGAAGGATGACCTTTACATACTACAAATAACGATGAATTTCCAGTGTTAACAAACATTTTTGCATATTTGAACAAAATAAAGCAAATTAAATATTCAAAAATTGAGTCTCGATAGTGTGAACAGTCTCAATAGTGTAAACAGTTTCAATAGTGCAAACAGTTTCAATAGTATCAATCAACAGCATCCATAGTGCGAACAGCATTGATAGTATGAACGGACTCGATAGTGCGAACAGCATTGATAGTATGAACGGACTCGATAGTGTGAACAGCAATGATATTATAAACAGACTCGATAGTGTGAACAGCACTGATGGTATGTATGACTTACGTGACTAACTTTTTTTTTAACCAAAAATCGGTACAAATACCGGAAATGCATGTGAAAAATCAGTACAAATCAAAGAAAGAAAACAATACCATCAAATGTGTATTTTATTTATTCGACTAATAATTTTTTCATTTTACCTGAGTTAATTTCCTCAAAATTGAAGAGCAAAAAAAACAGGTCTTCAATTTCGGATCTGAAAAACCCTAGCAATTTCGAATATTCTTCTTAAAAAAAAAAAAAATTTGTTCATTCAATTCAAATCATTATTTCCTATTTTGGTTTTTGAATGCATATTTATCAGTTGAACCGATTTTTCAACTAATTTTGCCAGTAGTAAAACTCGGTGCAAAATCCGGTACAAATTGGCAAAATCGTTAAATTTCGGTATCTTGCCTCAAAATTCGTTACAATACCGTAAAAATCGGTACAGTTGGTCACGTAAGGTATGACAGACTCGATAGTATGAACACACTTGATAGTGTGAACAGATTCGATTATATGAACAGAATCGATTATATGAACATAGTCGATTATATGAACAGACTCGATTATATGAACAGATTCGGTAGTGTGAACATGCTCGGTTATGTGAACAGGCCTTCCAAAAATTACTTCACTCTATCTCGAGTCGACTGTATATCATTCGCATCAAAAAATGATTGTTCTCTGTCATTATCGATCGCATTTCCCGTGAGCATGTTCAAGAGAAACTGAAGTAAAAAAGCGGCATAAAATTTGTTTCGAGATACACAAAAATTTATCAATCAAGATAGTTGTCTTCGAATACGAACGTCTGTCACAGACAAAAAAAAAATTAAAAATAATATAATTCCAACAGTTTTTGTGTAGTTTAACGCCCGCTCGATCCGCCTCTCCTCTCCGTCGCTCGACACATCAAGACTCTACACAAATGGTATATTTGCCAACTACATAAGTTTGTTTGCCAGTGTTTCATAAATCTCGAAATTGAGCTTAAGTGCCTCGAATCGTTTCAATTCGCTTCGTTTCGTTTCGTTTGTTTTAAAAAATTGTTTTCCAACTTTTTTTATTTGCTTCTTTTGCTTTATTTTTTTCCTTTTTTTCTTTTTGTTTATTTCAATTTTAATTATTTCTTTGCCCAAAAATGAACTCCAATTTATGCGCACAATCAAAGTAAAAAATGTTTTGTGGAATTTTCTCCATCTTTTGCCTTACGCGATTTTGTTTCTTTCAACTTTTTCTTTTCTGTTGCTCTCATTAAATTTGATTCGTTTTGATTTACGTTTTCGCTGAATTCATTTTGCGATTTAAATTTTGCGCGAAAATTGACGTTTTAGCATGCCTTACGTAATTTTATGAGAATTACTCGAAATTACTCACATTTAAACGGAAATTCAAAATTTTCAATTTCTTAAATTAATTCTGTTTTAAAATAATTGAACCCTCTTTCTCTCTCTCTCTCTCTCTCTTTTTCTGCTTTCATCATACCCTACCCTTGGCCTCCAAGGTGTATTCTACTCTTTCCCTTTTTTTTTTTTGTTTGGTCGGTTGGCAAATGTTCTTTGGTTATTCAATTCGCTTAGCTGTCAACAAAATATTGAGCCAGAGGGCAGAAGAGTGAAGGCAGAAGGCAGTAAGCCACACCCTTTTAAATAAATATTAATTTACATTTTGATATGTATTTTGTTGTCTTTTTTACTTTTCAATTTTCATTTCTTGCTCATAAACACTTCGTTTTGAATATTTTATAACTTTGCACCTTTGAGGTTCTATATTCATAGATAGATATATGGAACGACGCATACATATATACTTACTTCCATATGTATGTAGGTACATAATCCACTAACGAACTGAGCGGACTGAAGTCAAATGAATGAGGAGAGGTGAGTGAGTGCAGAGGACAGGGCTTTGGTAAAGTTTGTACTCGTGTTTCAATTTTACACCTGTTAGTCGGTTTGTCGTTTTTTTTTTATTAAATTTTTTTCATTGCAGACCGTTAAGTTTTGTGAAAGTCCATTTTAAACGAATATTTTATGTGTCGTTTAACTTGGAGCTTCGCTTTGTTTCGTTTATTTTCGTTTGTTCGTTTGTTTGTCTAAGAAATTATGATTTTCGTCATTGTGAGAAAGGCATGAAACTGTTTATTTACCTTTTAACGACCATAAAATATTGATTTTAAGTTCAATTTTTTTTTTTTACATAAATTACCATTAGGTATTTGGGTAAATATTTCGAATGCAACCCTGTGCCGCATTATGATTGGCACTTTCAATCAGAGTCACATTTCTATTATTAATGGTAATCTTTACAGGGCTCTACGCTGTTGAAGTAAATGCGAAGGAAGTAAAGAGCTCGCTCTTTTCAATCAAGGAAGTCAGAGGTTCATCGGCGATCATTAAACATATCGATAATTTTAACTATCGATTTTCGAAATATCAATTATTGAAGCTATCGACTATTGAAAAAAAAAGTCGATTATTGAACCTATCGACTATTGAAAAAATCGATTACGAATGAAATGAGTTTGAATTTTAAAATATATCTTCCGATATTACTATCGATACTATCAATATTTCAGACTATCGACTATCGAGACTATCGATGGTCGCGACTATCGAAAGTTCTCTAGTTCTAGCCCTTAATAATTGGACTTCCCAACTTATAACCATACTTTTCTGAGGGCTGTAGTCATCATCGGAAGAGAAGTTTTTAAAAGATTTCATTATAGAATACATATTTTGACCGAAAGTGTATAAATTGCTTGACCAACCATCAGTGTTTTGATAAGGAAGGCTTTGAAAACAACATTAACAACATTAAGCGATTCACAGTCTTCTAAAATCCCTTTTACGTTTATTCCCTAAACGAAAAGAGTTTAATATAATATTTCGATCTTTTTTCCGGACTTATTGTGATTTTTGTATAATTGAATGAGATCAGATGTGTAAAAGAGTGATTCATTTTTTAATCACTCTCCAAATCATTCACGAATTGAATTTAATTTTTTAAATGATTATTTTTTTCCAAAAATATAAATCGAATTACAAATTGAATGCATTCATGCCTGGAAAAAAGAAATTGAAATTTACTTGGATCATTCATTTTCAATTTGAAATTTCTGAATGATTCAATTTACAAAAAAAAAAAAAAATAAGATGAATTGAAATTTGAATTAAAAAGTTTCATGTGAATCATTCATTTCACCCAAAAAATTAATTGAATTAAAAAAGATTGAAATTCATTTTTAGATCTAAGTAAGCGGTTGCAAATATTAATACAAAAAAAAAAAAAAACAGGTCCGTTGGAATAACTAACCCAAGTAGGAAAGGTAAGGCCCATAAGCTTGTGAAATATTGGCTCTTCATTCCGTCCGTAGCAAATTCAATCACTTAGGTTTTCTACGTATCTGAAAATCTGTTTCTCTACGGACAATATATGGCATTTTTTAACACCGATCCGATTATAAATTTCATTCTTTTTTAATTCAATTCATTTTTTGGTTGAAATGAATGACTCAAATGAAAAATTTTCATATAGAATTAATCAGGGTTCGGAAATCCGTTCTTTTCGATTCGTTCGCGAACGAATCGTTATCACATGAACTGATTTTTTTTTTCTTTCTCGAACGAAATGCTTTTCGATCGCGAAAATTTTTTTTGGTTCGTGGACGGAATCGGAATGCAAACGAACTGAAAAAAATATTCGTGAGCGATTTAATCGGAATTTATCGGTTCTTTTTCGTTCTCCACAGTAGGTATGCAATTTTGTATTTTTTTAAAAAGGGGTTGAAATTTTCTTCTCAATCTTGAAGAGTTTGCTGTGCATTGGCCGTTAAAACCTGAACTGAATTTTTCCGTTCTCTAAAAAAAAAACTCGTTTCCGTTCGTTGGCGAACGAATTGAAAAAATTCAGATCGCAGGTATGGATTGTGCTCGCGAATAGAAAAACGAATGGATCGCGTTGCGAGTCGAAAAAGGAAGAAGAACCGAATTTTTCGGTTCGCGAACGGAGTTTTTCCGTACCCTGGAATTAAATCAAATTTTAATTAATCTTATTATTATAGGGGTATTCACAAAGGCGTCGGAAAGTAGGAAAGTCGGAAAATCGGAAAATTTTAAATGCTTAAAAAGTTGTGTAAAATACAAAAAAAGTTTAAAAAGTTTTTAAGATGTCGAAATTTTCCGATTTTCCGACTTTCCAACGTTTTTAACACGCCTTTGTGAATACCCCTTATATTTTTAAATTTGAATCATTAGGGGTATTCACAAAGGCGTCGGAAAATATGAAAGTCGGAAAATCGGAAATTTTTAAGTGCTTAAAAAGTTGTGCAAGGCACAAAAAAGTTTAAAAAATTTTAAAAAAGTCGCAATTTTCCGATTTTCCGACTTTCCAACGGTTTTAACACGCCTTTGTGAATACCCCTATTCTTTTACAACTCTGAATGAGATAATATTCACCGCGAAGTGCCCTCAATGCCCGCTCACTTCAGAAGTTCAGCATCAATAAAAAGAAACATAATAATCTTGGGGTTTTCAAAACAAAAAAAAAAAAAAAAAAAAAATTCTATCTCAAAAATCAAAATTTATCTCAAAAATAACTCATCGAGAGCGATAAAAATAATCATGAAAGCATTTTTTTTCCAAGTGCTTCACCTTTCGACTCAAGCGCGAAATCCAGCCGTAAATAGACCATTTTTAGAAAATCAATATTCCGCGTTAGTCGATTGAAAACTGTAAATCGCGTTAGCATTTCGTTAAGTACAGGCAAATTATTTCTTTACAGAGTAAAAATAGAAAAGATAAAAAGGGAAATTGCGTGAAGGCAAAGAACAAATTAGTCAGCTTTTTAGTGTTAAATCTGAAAGAGAGAAAGCTGGAGAGAAAAAGAAATAGAGGCAAAAGTATTATTTGCACTCGGTTTTTTTATTGTCTCTTTTAAAATGGATTTTTATGAGTTCACTTGAAAAATGTATAAAAAAAAAATATATAAAAAAATCGTCGAATTGCTTTCGAGTAATTGAGTTAAATAAAGTTTACGTTCCCCATCACATGCCGAATCCGGTTAATTTGCAAATAATCTTTGAAAGTAATTTTGGAATATACAGTGTACTCTCTCCTGGCGGACACTTTTTTGGAATGCTTTAGTATTCTTTCTTCTCAAATAGTTTCCTCTTAAGCGGACATATTTTTAGGTCCCCTAGCTGTCCCTTTAAGGGAGAGAACACTGTATATATTAGGTGTAGTAAAAAGAAATCCATTATTTTTGCATTAAATTGAGGGCTTTATTTAAGATAGTTAGAATGACCCGATTTAGGTCAAATATGCGCCGTTTTGTTCGATAACTTGTTGCCATTTTAAAGGTAATTTCATTATGCCTCTTTCATAGAAGCCCTCGTTCCTATTAGCAAAAAATTGAGACAGTCGAATTTCAGAAGCCTCTCTTGAAGCGAATGTTTCACCAGCAAAATTGTTCGCCATGGACAGGAACAGATGGTAATCACTTGGTGCCAGGTCCGGACTATAAGGTGGATGCAGAAGAACCTCCCAACCAAACTCCCGGAGCTTCTGGCGAGTCACTATCGATGTGTGTGGCCTGGCGTTGTCCTGATGGAACACAATTCCTCTCCTATTGGCCAAAGCTGGCCGCTTATGGGCGATTGCTTCCTTCAGACGGTCCAATTGTTGACAGTAGAGTTCCGAGTTAAGAGTTTTGCCGTATGGGAGCAGCTCATAGTAGATAATTCCCTGCCAATCCCACCAAACACACAGCAAAACCTTCCTGGCCGTCAATCCTAGCTTGGCCACCGTTTCCGCCGGTTCACCGTGTTTCGACCACGACCGTTTTCGACTTGATGTTGTCGTAAGTGACCCACTTTTCATCACCAGTCACCAACCGCTTCAGAAATGGGTCGATTTTGTTGCGGTTCAGCAGCGATTCGCAGATGGAAATTCGGTCTATGAGGTTTTTTTGCGTTAACTCGTGTGGCACCCATACATCGAGCTTCTTTGTGTATCCAGCCTTATTCAAATGGTTCCAAACGGTTTTTGTGCAATCTTTAGCTCTTTTGCAATCGAAACAGTGCTAACATGACGGTCGGACTCGATAATTTCCATGATTTTATCGACATTTTCGACAGTTGGCCTTCCAGTGCGTGGTGCATCCTTGACATCGAAGTTACCGGAACGGAATCGACGAAACCAAAATTGCACATGATTGGCTGTTACAGTATCAGGTCCATAAACGCTATTCACATTTTCAGCCGCCTGGCTTGCGTTTTCTCCCTTATCGAAGAAAAACTGTAAAATGTAGCGAATTTTCTCTTTGCTGATGTCCATCTTTGACAAGCTCTCAAACAAAACTGAATCAATCAATCAAAAAAGTGTCAAAAAAGTTTTTTTAGTAGGAACTGTCATCTTTCTAATGCCCCCTAGCGGAACACGATCGGACTTATACAACGCGAGATGCAGATAAATAACGCCATCTATTGGAAAAATAATGGATTTCTTTTTACTACACCTAATATTTGAATGAATCGAATGCGAAAAAAGGAAGCACAATTGACGTCAATTTTCCTACAAATAAAAATAATTACTTGCGTTGAACAAGATATTTGAGGTTTGAAAAAAAATTCGAAGGAAAAACAAGTTAGGGTGTTAAAGTTGGGCGAACCTGACAACAATACAATACCCGACAAAGATAAATATGTTTCAATATATTTTTTTAAACAGACTCCAAGACTACGATTGACCCAAAGAATTCTGAAGATTTTCATCACAAAGGGGTCTCATATGAGAATTTTGGTGACAGACCCTAGGTACTGGAGGTACCTACCCTTAGAAATTGTCCGATCAAATCTCGAAATTGTTGTTAATCATGCCTCCGTGAACACGCACACCAAATTTTGTCAAGGTAGATGAGCTCCTTCGGTTCTATACACATTTTCTATGATCTATCTCGAGTAGTTCCGGGTGTTACACAAAACCACAAATCCTTTATTTTCTGAGTCACATTTGTCGCAGGAAAACTGTTTTTACATAAGGAACAAATTTACGCATTTCACACCTGAACAGAAAAGCGCTTAGCTTTCATTGCTCCTCATTCTTTATTAAGGAATCTTTCATTCCAAACAGATGATGACGGCGACGAAAGGAATATATACTCTAAGAGACGCCCAAATGGAATCGTCCTTTTTAGTTTTGGGTATCATTTCTTATTTTTACCCCTCACCATGTTGAATACCCAAGCATGCAAAAGGAGCTTATTTCACAAATGATTAGGAATAACAGCGTTGAGTGTTGTCAAAGTATCAGAAATGGATCAATTAATTTCGAAACTGAACTGCAGGTACTTGTATTTCCAAAATGCGCTCTAAATTGAGATAAAATGAAGTGCAGCGCTGAGCTATGGATGAATGTTTGCCAAAATTAGCAGCAAAAAAAATGCCTCGCTGAAGCATAATATGTGAAATATATTTTCAAAAGTAATCAAATCGTATTGTGTTGTGGTAGGGTTGATTATAATAAATTAAGTATGTGCAGAAATATCCATATTTTCTTGCTGTTTTCTTGTTTCCAGCTGTTTTTGACTACCGAAAATGCAATGCCTGAAAGTGCATACGTGTGAATGAATGGGTTTCTACCGGCATTGCTCAATTTCGGATAGTGCGAAAAATAAGCTATAAGAGAAAATTACGTCAGGATTGGCAGCATACTTAAAAAAAAAAAAAACAAAAATCGATTAATACATAAAAGTAAATAAGTCTAATGGGAAAGTGACAGAAATCAACTGCAAAATCGTTTAGAATTTAAGTTGGTTCAAAGGTCAGGACGACGTGGTTTCGGCCCAGTTTTCCCTTCCTCATTTCAAGAAAAGAATAACAGCCCGATTCGGAATATTCCCGGGGATTTTTCCCCTGCGGATTTGAAAAAAATTCTCCCATTCTAAGCAATCTGGGGAGGTAATATAAAGCAGGGGTGTCACGGATGCGGTTTTTTTTTAGATCCGCGGATGCGGATTTTTAAAACTCACATGAAACTTTTATGAAAACTTTTATGCAAACATAATTGCAAGTGACACACAATTAGCACGATTTTTCAACGAACAAGGTTTTATATTCCGATACGATTTATGGGGAGTGTAAATTTTCTAGAGTTGATAAAAAATAAATCTAACTATCCGTCTTCTATTTACAAATCAAGTTTTTACCTTAAAGACTTTCATCTTTATTTTTAATTTATCAAGACTGACGACAAGAATGACGGTTTAAAGGGCAACAAATACATATGTCAATTTGTATTGGTAATACATTTTGTCTCTTTCTGTTTTCTTGTACGGCGCTCACACGTATAAGACATGCCTGGAATACAGCCCATTTGAATACATGAGAAAGAAAGAGAAGCAGTTATTGTTTCGGAACATTAAAAAAATAACCCCTTCTTTTCTTCGCATGCCTTTTTCTACTTAAAAATTGTTTCAAAACATGTTTTCATACGTGTGACCGCCGAGTCAAAATCAGCTGTTTTTATAAAAACTGTGGCACACGTACATCCGCATGAGCTCCGCATCGATGAATGCGGATGCGGATGTTAAAATTCGTGCGGAAGCTCCGCACTTGCGGATGCGAATATTCGCAACACCCCTAATATAAAGGGAGCAAGAATTTCCAACATTTTTAAGCCGAGGTCATCACAACCTTCTTCCCTTTATTTATGCTTGCGACATTTCCTTTTTCTACGGGGCAAAATTCCCGGTGAATATTCATTTAGACTAGAGATATATAGGAATGTTTTTGATATACATTAGTGATGTTGCGAATATTCGCATTCGCATTCGTATTCGCGAATATTCGCATATTTCTGGACATTCGTATTCGCATTCGCATTCGCAAAATTTTGTGCGAATATTTGGCGAATATTAACGTCCGAAAAATATACAAATCCTATGGATGTTATAGTTTTCTTTTATGTGGATTAACTTGATATGTATATTGATTTGTAGATTTCAAAACAATATTTAAAAGTTATTCAAAACAGGCTTGGAGAACAAATTTAAATTCATTTTCTTTACGAAAACAGATTGATTAAATAACTTATTTTTCTGAATCATTGGGCAGCACTCTAACAAAAAATATGTGGGGCTTACACGGCACTTCAGCTGTCAATACCAAATCATAGATAAGTGGCGCTTAATTTAAAACTGAACATTCGCATTCGTATTCGCGAATATCGGCGACAGATATTCGCATTTGCATTCGCATTCGCGAATGTTTAAAAAACCACATTCGTAACATCACTAATATACATACATATATCTAATAATTGAATAGAATTGCTACAGAAACAATTTTTAGGGTACATGAAATTTCCAAAGTTGCCAATTTTTGCAGATATCGATTTTTGCCACATGCCGGTATGATTAATCCAAAAGTACACCCTTCTATAATAATACAATCAACTACCCAACAGTTATGAGGAAGTCAATCAAACGCATGTATCAAATTAAGGCCGCAATTATAGTGGAAGCAAAGCTGAAGCTGAAGCGTAAGCTGTCATGTATTTGTTGTTGCGAAAATACAACAAACATATGACAGCTTACACTTTGCTTCCACTATAATTGCGGCCTAAACAAACCAAGACAATATATTTGACTATAAGAATAGACTTGACTCTGGTTATCATAAAAAACTTCAGGCGACGTACGAACAGTCGAAAAATATCTATTCTCGTAATCTTAACACACACAAATTTTGTCATCCGAGATAGTAAAAGAGGTCGAATCTTTAATTACATTAGTTAAATGTGGGAGTAGTTCTTTTTCAATGCCCAATCCAGGGAATCTTTGAAAATCGACTTACTCCGAGTAAATTCAGTCAGCCCGATTCTGAATATTCCCGGGGAATTTACATTTTTCGAGACTACAATTCTCCTTTTTTAAGGGGACCTTCTGGTCTAGAATTTTTTGAAAATTGATTTTTTTTTTTTATATATTTCGGAAGAATAGACTTTTAAGAATATGCTGGCAAAGTTTCGTGAAGATATTGATAATATTTTCTTTGCTACAACCGTTTTAGTAGGTGGAGACAGCAGGCAGCGCGCTTGATCAAAGCAACTTTGAACGCGTTTATCTCAAAACCACTTTTTTTGACCTGGTGTGAATGAAAGCAAAAAAACCATCGAACCGATTTGTCTGGAATTTTTATATATTATTCATAACATCAATGGCTATGGCCCGAACTAGAATCGAAGTTTTATTTCAGGAACTTCATATTTTTTCATCAAAAAAATGGTAAAAAAAGGGGAGTTTTTGATTGTTCAAATAAAAAATGGCGCCATTTTGTCAATTTAAAAAGAATTTTTTTTATTCTAGTTCCTGCCATAGCCGCATTCATTCTGATTAATAACATATTTTGGTTTTTTTTTTTTTTCGATTACCAGAACTGCCAAAATCTTTCACACCACGGAGGTACTTTTTCAAAGAGGGTCCACTTCAACGCCATTTTTAAAATACAAAAAAAAAAAAAATAAAAAATTACAACAACATTTTTTTATTTTTTGTCATTAAAGAATACTTATAACAAGCCTGCATACTTAGAAAAACGTTTTTTATTTGGCTTAATACCAAAAAAAAAAAATCATGAAAATACCCTAAGTTTTCGTGCTCTAGACCAGAAGGTCCCCTTAAGTAAATAGGGTAAGGAAAATTATTGTTATGAGCCAAATACCCATTCCCCTTTAAATTTCTTCCCTCAAATATTTAAAGAAGAAGTTCACTCTCGAGAAAAGTAAATTCGCCGAGAATATTCAGAATCGGGCTGAGTATTTCACTAAAAACTGCAATCGAAATGAGGTCGTTTTATTTCACCATTCATCGACACACTGAGAAAATTGAATAAATTGACCTAGTTTTTTTTTCGAAACAACCGACATGTTAAACACTGGAAGCCTCCACCTATTTTGGAGTAGGTTTAAGTTTGTTTACTTAAGTCATTGTGGTCAATTTTATTTTCTATGATTTGGATTATTAAATTAGCCAAAAAATTAAGTATCCCGATTATAAAAGAGCACAATACTTTCCTCGCTCTCTAAGACCAACCAAACATCCAACCGTCTAGGGGTTAATAAGATTATCAAACAAATTGGCCTGAAAAAGAAGAGGTCCGTGAAGTGGTTGCAGAGTAACACTGGATGGAAATTATATCTACCTATTCCCCCAGAAACATCTAAGCTTCGTCGATCGGGAAGCATAAATTTGCTGAAGGATAATGAAGGTTTTTTTTTCACCCGCTGTAAAATTGCACTAAGGTCGACTTAAATTAGTCATATGTACTTACTACTAAATTAGTACTTTTATGTGTATGTATGTGGGTATATTCGTCCTACCTTAACGTCGGCCAATGTCGTTATCTTTTTCCATAACGAATCTTCGCCAAATATCGAAATCATTTGCGTGCAATTCTCGCTCGATGAGATGCAAATGCGGCACAAATGCAGCATATTATTCGTATCCATTCTGTTATCGGGCGTATTGTTGTTGTTCCGTTCCTGTTGTTTCTGTTGTTGTTTCACTTGAGACTTTTGACGTTTGTATTACCATAAATATTCACGTTAATGACGTTGATGGCGATAATGACGTTTTTAAAATTGTTGTTGACAAACAGGAAGAGCGAAAAATGGCAGCGGCCGCGACAGCGTCATCGGTATCGATAGCGTCAGCAGAGGCAGAGGACAGAGACAGAAGCAGTGGCTTTATCGACTGCAACAGCAGCGGCAGCAGTAAGAAATTCGTTGACGACAACACCATCGGCATCGGCATCGGCATTACGATCGCTTATGGTCAATAAAGCAATAACAACGAAAACGTTCGGCGCACGTTCAAAGTGTTGCAGCCGCGCATGTGCATACGTTCGAAAAGTGATTAACCTTTTCTTATTTCTGATTAAACAGTACAACAACACAAAACAAAATTATATATAGCACATATGTACGTCTGAAGACGGCGATCAATCGAGACGGATTACGAAGAAATTATTTTTGTTTTTGTTTTTTATAGGTAGGTATAAATACGAAAATTAAATTATGCAATTTTTGTTTTTTCTTTTTCGAAAACGATTCTTTTTGATTTTCACTAAAATGAACTTTGCAGTTTTCAATAAAAAAAAAATAACAATTTTAAAGGGATAATTACAAAATAAAATCACTTTAAACAATTTGCAGAGTTCTCATTTAACATTTCAAAAAAAATTTTAATTTATTTTTGTTTTTAAATTTTTTAAAAATATTAATTTTTTTAACTTTTATAATTAAAAAAAAATTTTTTTAATTTTTTAAATTGTTTTAATTTTTTTTCATTTTCATTTTTTTTTTCGTTTTTGATTTTCTCTCGGTTAAATTCACATTCAATAACCATCGGCGGCCGCGAATTTTTCAAACGAAACGTACGGAACGGCGGCAACTCTATAACTAACGAGCACGACGGCGCATTTCAAATCCACAACTCCGGCTTTGGGCTTTGGCGGAACGACGAACGCTCCGCTCTCTGCTGACACTGATTTTTCTGTTGGTTCTGTAACAGAACGCAACAAGAACTTCTCCTGCTTCTTCTGTTCAGTCGTCTTCTTCTTTGTCGCCGTCGTGGTCTTCTTATTCAACTTCTTTCGAGAGTTCAACTTCTTCGGCTTCGACTTCGAGTTCTTCTGCTGCTGTTGAAGAAACAAGAACAAGAAGTTGAGAAAACAAATATACATATATATGAATGCCACACACACACACACACACACACACACACACACACACACACACACACACACACACACACACAAGGACAGACTCACACATGCCACCGCTCGAACACATAAGAATTAAGAGGAGAACACGAAATTGTAGTATTTCATTTTTCTTTTAAGTTTTTGTCATTCCGTCGTTGTTGTTGTTGCTGTTTTATTTTAAGTTTCTTCAATGTTGTTGTATTTAATAAATACACAAAATATGACCAAGAATTGAGTACAGAAAAACAACTCGCAGCAACAATAACAACAACAGCGTAATTTTTTATTCAACTAAAAACGATACAAACGACTCCGATTGACTCTCAGCGGGACAGAGAGTGCCAAAGAGGGGTCGACGAGGAGGGGAAGTCGATGGAAGACGATTGAAAAAGTTGGAAGAAAAAAAAAATCGTTTTTAGTTTACATATTCTCCGCGTGCATAAGTCATACATTTACGTTTATGAATAGTTCAAATATAGACCCGACTCAATTCGACGAACGCGCTCGGTCGGCAACTCGCATCGTTCGACGGAATGGGAATGGGGCGGCGTTGTTTCGGGGAGGCAAACGATCGCACACACGAAAAATGATAAACAAATAAAAACAAAAAAAAAAATAAAAACCAACGACCAAAATTTACACAAATACACAAAATTTATTCCATTTAAGATACAATTATGCGCGCAAGTTTTTATATTTATTTTTTGTATGTTTTTCTCTCACACACACACACACACTAGGTGTTTTTTCTCGTTTTCATAAAATTTCAAAACGGAAACGAAGCCAGTAAAGTAAAGTAAAGAAATCTAGAGGAGAGAAAAAACAAGTGCGACGTGAACAAGAAATTGTAAACGAAGTGATTGGAATGTACTGAAAAACTTACCTACCTACCAACGAACCAATCGACAAACCGACAAACCGACAAACGGCAAACAAACAGACCGACGTACATACGTTGAAATAAAGTATGAATGATTTTAAAAGATAACTATTGTGTATACAATACAGAAAAATTCGAACATGTATGTATGGCATAATGAAAATATAGTTACCCCAATACATGCATAAATGGAATTAAGTGTTTTCATTATTTTTTTTATTTTTCTTGCTCTTATTCTTATTCTTTCTTGAAAGAGCTAAATTGATCTTATGGAAATTTTGTTCAGAATTAAAAGGGGGACGACAACTATTCTCGAATAAGACAAACTTCAGCGACTTTATACACATTATATTCTTACAAAATGTTTGTATTGTATATGATGACATATTTTTCAACTACCATTTGGTTTATTATTTCATTTTTTAATTTATGTACCTACATAGATATTTCTTATCGGAAACTTAGCCGAAACTGGCGAAATATCCTAACCGAAGGCTGGCGCCCCCCAAATCAAGCCATCAGGAGCTTTCAAGTTGTGTGCTAAAATTCTCAGACGCTTTAAAATTTGGTTGAACTTAAGATGTTTCAAATTGGAAACTCTTCAGGCACTCCAAAGGTGCACACAGTCATAGTCACGAGGTGACGAAATATGGCCGTATCCGCCAGACGTGGATGCCTACTGCGGTGTAAGCATTGTAAAATTGGAAATATTGCTCCTTTCGAATTTTGTGCTTTAAAAAAAAGGAAATTGCATTATAGGCCAATTTTTAGATAAAAATCCACTTTTAGTTTTCACATTAAATTTCTAAAAAAAAAAAATAAAAAAATAAAAAAAATTAAGTACGATAAAAGATTTGAGTTCGATATTCGAAAACAGCTGTTTAAATATAGACAGGATTGGAAGTTTAAAAGTCGGAGGACAGCAATTTGGAGTACGAAACAATCATTAGCATAACAGTTTAAGTTTTCTCGCCCTACTTTTATGCTCTATCTACCAGTTTTATTTCATTTTCTTTGACTTATCAATCAAATTTATATGAAATTATCATCAGATAAAAAAAGATGAGAAAACAGCCCTTCATTTTTGAAAATAGCATTGAAATCAGCTGTTTAATGTACTCACAGCCCTCGCAGTATTTGTTTTTTCCTTTATTTATTTTTTTTTTTTTATTAAGTTCTTATTTTGTATTTTTCATTATTTTGTACCTTTTATTTTTTATAATTTTGTATAATTTTTCATTACTTTTTATTAAATATTTTGTATTATTTTTTTTCTGTTAATTTCTATTATTTTTCATTATTTTTTATAATTTTTTATTATTTTGTATTATTTGTATTACTTACTTATTTTTCATTAATTTTTTTTATTTTTATTAATTTTCATAATTTTTATTATTTTTCATTTTTTTTTTTTTTTTTTGTATTAGTTTTTTAAAAATTTTTAGTAGTTTTTATAAATTTCTTATGTACTAATTTTTTAATTCTTTCTTGTCATTTGTGTTAATTTTTGTTTTTTCTTTTACTATTTGTTTATTTTGAATTTAGTTACACTAAAAGTTCTTAAAGTTAAACTCCTGTGGTTTTCTTTTACTTCATTTTTTACTATGATTTCTGTTATCGTTTTTAATCAATTTTGTTCTATTCCATTATAGGATTTTCTTCAATTTTTATCTATCAAATTTCAATCCATTCTATTCCACGCCATTCCATTGAATTTGATAACCCTAGAAATGCACTCAAAATCTCATTACCATGAAAGTTCATAAAAACAAATATGTTTAAAAAAAAAAATCAAAAAAACCTCTTAAAAAATTGCAAGAGTTACCACCTTTAAAAATTCTTAATTTTTATATTATTCAATTCCGCCGAAATATTCCCACTCACAATGCTCGAGCAGCAAACATTTTTCGGCTGACCAAAGACTCTTCACATTGCAACCTTGACCTTGCGGAACAGCATTCAAAAGAAATGCGCACAACAACCACAACGACAGCGACACTGACGGAAACGAACGCAGAAGATCAAACACTCGCTGTTGAAAAGCCCACAGGCTAGCTTAGCAGTTTATGTAACAAATGACATGAGCGTACCGTACAATGCCGGTTAAAAGTTTCTTCTTTTTTTTTTTGCTTCAAATCGTAGCGCAGCACTCGCAGCTTGAGGGTTTTTTATTCATCGAAATTCAATTATTTCTGAATTTCGGAATAAATTCATAAATTTCACACATTCGAATGAAATCTAGCGTTTTTCTTTTCTCTCCTTCTACTTCTTCGTCTCTCATTTCATTGAGCCGCTACTTACATATTTTCCCATAAAACAACAACAACAGCGCGTTGCTGCACTGCGCACCTTTCTTCTTCCTCGAACGATAGAAAACACAAAGAATGCAAACCAAGCCAAAAGAGTAAATTTTAAGCAATTGCTAAAAGCTAAAATCCCAGCGAAGTCAAGTCACCGACCAACTATTCACGAGCAATGATTGCCAACACTGAATAATGTTCGTTTGCTCGCTCGTTTGCTTGTGCTGCTGCATAGAGTTCCTCCGCATGGTCGTCGACGCCTGCGCTTCCGTCGAATGTCGGCTGTCGTCGTACGAGAAGTCAAGAAACTTTGTTAAAATTTCATAAAATGGAAAATACTTCAAAATAGTAATAAGAAAATTTTTCAGATACACACATATGCGCACACACAGAAGCGCACAAAAATACAAACACAAATTCACAAGCACCAGCACAAGCAGAAACAGAAATGGATTTAAATGAAACGAAAGACCATACGAAAACCGAACGAAATGATGAAATTCAAGTTAATTTACTGACAAAAAAAAAAAATTCAAAATAAAAGAAGAATTCAAAAAGACTTGGAAGACAAAAAAGCATAGCAACAACAAAAAACACACATTACAAATCCGAGCACAGTCAATTTACTTAAGAGACGAATTAGCAGACGTACTGTGCCCCGACTGGTCGTAACCGAAGCCAAATGGGTTCAAATGATTTCTTCTGGATTTTCTACTTCTCCGACCGTTCGTATATTCCGAATTTTCATGACTTCTTTTATGTAAAAAAGGCATTTCAAACGATTTATTTGTACTTCAGAGTAAAGAAAATGCATGTCGCAGCCGCAGCCGCCTCCGTCGTCGGCGTCTTCGTATGCAAACCCCAAACAATCAACTTTTATTCAACTATTTCGCTGCTGCTCACTGTTTAAAAAGGTAGGAGAAACAACGAAATGCCAACAACAATAAAACTATAGTTCATTCCCAAGCTTTGAATGAGCAACTCTGTGCATACGCAGCGTTGCCAACAACTTTACCGCAGTAAAACAGTCGTCGTCGTCGCAGTCGCAGTCTTCTCTGTCACTGCGCTCGTCGACGTTGCTGCTACTTTATTGGCTTATGGAAACGATTTTTCAATATTTTATTACATCGCACTCCCAACAAAAAATAATAATGAAAAACCAAAAAAAAAAAAAAAAAACCCCTGCTATAAAAGAAAAACATAGCTCAAGGAATTTCTTTTGCACGAATAAAGCACAAAAGTCCAATGAAAGAGCGATAATCAAAGCTAAATATTCGTTCTCCCAACTACGAGCGCTCGCTCGCTCTCTCTATCTCTCTTGCTCTCAAATGCAGAAAAAAAATCAAAGTGCACCAACAAGTAAAACCAAATCCGAATTCACCAAGAAAAGCAGAAAACCGACAACGGCAACAACAACAATAACAACAACCATAATGGCAATAAATGTAAAAATGTGAATTTGTAATTGCATCGAAACGAGAGCTCGAGCGCACACAGCTCCACGACGTTGCCCTCCTTAAAGAGTCAACTGTTTTTTTTTGCTATTTAGACCCACAACCAAAAAAGCGCCAGTGCAACTATCGCGCGAGCAGCGAACGACCAACGACGAACATAGACGAGTGCATCTTTCGCTTGCTTGTTTGCTGCACGCTTTTCTTTCGCTCATTTGAAATTTTTCTCTTCGGGAGCATGTTATTTTTTTCCATTCTGCTTCCTTTCCGCAACGAATTCGGTTCTATTCTGTTCTGTTCTGTTCTGTTCTTATTATATTCTATTCTATTCTGTTATGTTCTGTTCTTTGGCATGCCACAGTTCTTTCGTCTTCTTTTTGCTTTTTATGAGAGTATAAAATAACCATTGAGATATATCTTTCACTAAGAAACGACAAACGTCATTTTTGCAGTGCGTGCTTAACTTTTCTCTAGTCATTTACAAGTGATTGCCAACTCTGGAATATTCTTGAATGACCTTAACATTATCATGAAGGACATTTTCAGTTCTATTACACAATGGGGGTACCTAAAATATTTGTATAAATTTTTGCTTCAAAATTGGAGTTATTCCCGCTTATTTGAACCAAAATTTAATGAAGAATAGAATTTCGGAAGGGGCAAGAGTTTTTATAATCTAATCAAGATGATTCAAAACTTTTAATAATATAGTTATAAATCCTAAAGAAGCTTTTTCTATCTATGGAATATGTAAAAAAAAATGATATGACGCTCAATTAAACCTTTTAAATCTACATTAAAACTAATTAGGTACAATTCATTGTTTTTGTTTTTAGTCTTAAATCATTAATTTGTTGTTTGAAAATGTTTGCCTTTGAATCATCAGGAGTGTCAAATGGGGATTATTTCGGATTAATGAAAAAGTCGAAATTAGTTCTTTAAAAATAAAATATAATAACCATAAGTATAGAATGTTTTTATTATTTTTTATTTATTTTAATTAATTTTGATTAAATTAAATTTATTTAGAATAATTTTTTGATTAATTCTGAAATAAATATTCAGATTTTTAGATTAATCTAAAATAAGTCTGATTAACGATTACTTTGCAATCCTAATCATTAATTATAATCCACATATGTATATTATAAAAAATTATTAGCAGTCATTTAATGAACCACAAAAATGTATGTATGAATCATTTTTTAATATTTTTAAAGGTTACATTGGACTTACAAGTCGGCCTCTGTGCCGTAGTTGGCTGAGATGCCAATTTACGAAGCGAGAGGCACTGGGTTCGACTCCCAGTTGAGGTCGTGGATGTTTGTGTCGTTTTCAATTTCTGTTTTTCTTTCTTTTCCCATTTTTCGTTGTATCCCAACGGGCCCATTTGAAGCCTAAGTGTGTCACCCTTGGTGGCAGCCACACTAACCTAATCTACCGTTAGAACTTACAACTAAAAAACTGCATTCGATTTTTCAAAACCAATTTCTTATGATTTTCAACTTGGCAAAAAGAAAACATAAACATACACAGGTTTTAACCTATTTCGAAAATTTCAAAGGTCTTGTATTTCTTGTTAGTTTAAGTTCGTTTCTAAATCTTATTCTTCCTGAGGTTAAATTGCTAATAAGGAATGACTTATAGACTTCAGATTTAAAGGAATTTTACCAAAGAATCGGAAGAAAATTTCAAAATGTTTACCTTGATGGCAACAAAAAATCCTTGAAACTGGAAGTACAAGATCGATTTCTATCATGCGATATGTGTTTTTTTTTTTCTCTATCAGGATTTCCCGTACTAAAGTTTTAGATAGTTTTAAAATCTTATTTTGCCTGGATAAAAGCACAAAGTAAAACATACTGAGTACGGTTTTAAAAGAAATTAACCGGAGAATTAAAAAAAAAAAACATTAATCAGACCGTTTTCATACAAAAATGGCTCCCAAAATCAGAATATGTAAAGCCAGTTTGATGGGAAAGAATCCTCGAAACTACAAATTAGCAATAAAAAAAACTTTATACGCCTTAAAACGCCCAAAAAATGGCATAAAATGTATTTTTTCTCTGAAATTCAACGTTTGGGCGTAAATATTTTTTTTTGAAACTAGTGCAAATTTCTTTCTTTCCCGTGTAACTCTTAAGGGTTACATTTCAGACCCCCCTCATACGATTTTTTGTCCACAATGGCCCCCTTGACCAACCCTGCCGTAACCACCTTCAAATAAAGACCATTGCAATTGACTAAGCCAAACTGCGAGAGAGAGAGAGAGAGAACAAAAGCGAAGAACAAGAGAAAAATTACATGCCACTGTGCACGAACTAGTTTCCAATGAAGCGTCAAATTTTTGCAACCTGTTAAGGAAGCGAATACACTCAGCACAGATGGCATCCCTGACCTACGCAAGCTGAAACAGAAAAACGAAAAAAAAGAATAAAAATAAAACTGAAGAAAAATTCAAATGGGATACGCTAATAATAAATTCAGCAGCCCAACTAAAACGAAGCAAAGAACCGAACCAACCACACCACTTTGTCAGAAACAACCAACAATCGCCAATTCACGTTGAAACGTTGGAACAAAAGTGGGAGCTGAATGCGGCCACATATATAAAGCCACGCCGTCGGACGACGGCAAGAACGAAACGGCGGAGCGACGTGGGAAGGGGAAGAAAGGCATGCATGCTAGTAACTGAAGTTTACTTATGCCATCATTATTACATTCAGTAACGATATACATACATACATAACGTACTGCACACCCTGCAGTAATGAAATGGTTTCGGTTCAAAAGCGATCGATCCTAGGTGGGTCCCTTTAGGACCAAACTAGGACCGATCCCAAATTTATATGAACCGCGATCGATCTAAGGTTAACCTCTATCCAACCGACCCTCGTCCAATCCCAAAATGAGCGTAGGTGGGGCGAGTTCGTAATAACTTGTACTTTATTGTTGTCTGCTTTAAGTCCTCAATCTGATCTTTGTGCTATCATAGGTTAAATAGCTTGATTGTTAAGACTCTCTCGCTTCGCAACCGAAGGGGTAAGAGTTCGAGCCCTGGCTCGGTTTAGAAATTTTTTTTTTTTTCAGTTACCTAAATTTTTTTTATGTTAATATTAAAATTTTTTTTTTAAATAGTTAACTTGAAAAAAAAAATTATTCGTTTTTTACATATGAATTGGTTTTTTAATATTTATTTTTCAATAAAAAATGCTTTGAAGTGAAAAATTCTTTACGTATGTTTCCCAAAACTTGAGCAACCAAAAACTCAAATCAGCGTTTTGATCACAGCATTAAACTTGCTTGTATAGCGTAATGGTTAAGACACCGATTTACCAACCCAGAGTTCTGAGGTTCGAGGCTCGGCCTAGGCGGGAAAATCAAAAAATAAATAATATAATGTTGTAACAAAAAGATTAAAAAAAACAAAAAAGCAAAATAAACAATATAAAAAAAAATTTTTTTTAATTTTTTATAAAAAAAAAAAAATAATTAAAAAAAAAACTCACCCTCATTCAAAGGCGTAGGGACTAATCTCCGATCGACCCGCAACCGATCCCACACGCTTTGAAAACGGATCGGTTGTTTTTCTAGGACCGCACCATGTTAAAAGAGACCAGTTCAACGTATGGAAAGGCGATCGGTCCTCACCTCTTTAGGATCGATCTGAGATCGATTCAGGGTCGATCCCTTTTACTACAGGGCAGTGTTTCAAATCTGATGCATGCACACGCACACATTTATGCATGTAAATATAGGCATGTTTTACATACAAATTTTTTTGTAAAATATAAATTGGAACAAGTCACCTTTTTCATGACTCAGACATTACATACTGCAAAAAAATTCTTAGAATTGGAGTTTTTGCAGCGAACAAGAATTTGAGCCAATTTCTTGCGTTAGACAACATGAAGGTAATAAAATATTATAGAGGTCTTTTGATGTCTCCGAAATATAGCCTTTAAAACAATATTTATAGCGGTTTAAAAATTTTTCTTCAATTACCGAAAAATATGGACGATTTAAAAATACCTCAGGAGATCTTTTTGTCTAGTACGGCCAAAGCCTGAACAATCATTAAAAAAAAAACTAAATACTTTTATTATTATTAAATACTTGAATTTTCATGTAACTATGACATATTTTGAATTATTCACTCGTATTATTCACTTTAAGGTATCGGTGGTGAGTACTCGATTCATGTACTATCAGACAGTAAACAAACTATTTTAAAACTGTATGAAAATTGGGCAAAATTGGCCAGTTTAGTGCTGTACAGTTTAGTACTTAAATTTTCATACAACTTAGACGGATATTGAAGAAACTATTCGATTCATCTACTATCACAAGTTAACAAATTATTTTTTACTTGAACTTTCATATAACTAAAACTGGTTTTGAAGAAATTACTCGGTACTTTAAGGTACTGGGGGTGATTACTCGACCCATATACTATCATAAGTTAACAAGTGATTAAATACTGAAATGTTCATACAACTAAGCAGATTTTGAAGAAATTACTCGTTACTTTAAGGTCTCGGTGGTGAGTAATCAATTCATATGGTACCATAAGTTAACAAAATATTAAATATTTAAATTTTCATATAACTAAGACAAATTTGGAAGAAATTACTCGTTACTTTAAGGTAACGAAGACACAAGTACTCAATAAATTATATGTATTCATTACTTTTTGCTCGTTCAAAAGCAATACTAAACACTAAAATAAAAGTAAAGAATAAGTTTTAAATACAATTTGGGTTTAAAAAAGTTCCAATTCAACCCACTGTAGTTAGCCGATTGTCATAACTTTGTATTAAAACCTTATTTTGAACATTTTCAGTTAAGCCTTCCGCTTGGTAGATTTTATATAGTTTTCTTACTTATAAAACGCACTAACAAAACCGATTGCTGTTGTCGCTGCTGTTGGTTAGTCAGTAAGCCAGTCAGTAAGTCAGTCAGCTGCACTGAATAAATAGCAGAAAAGCGCCAACCCATTAAACCCACGATGGAGCTGAGCTCGTTTTGCTGAAATATAAATATTTTCTTTTCTCCATTTTATTTCAATCTGTTTCTTTCCATTTCGTTCCTTTATTATTTGGTTTGGTTTTTTCTTTTTTTTTTTTAAATTCATTTTTCTCATTCCCATTCCCATTCCATTTTACTATAAGTTGTTCTACGAGCTTCGGTGGAACTCAAAAAGAAAAATGTATATACCATTTTCTTTCGGTTGAGCCTGTTCTTCTGTGTTTTTTTTTTTTTTTCTTACTAGATCGAACGACTGCCTTTGAAAACGCGTGCATCATCGCCGTTAAAAGTATCTTCTCTTAAAAGATATTGTTTGCGTTTTCAGTTTTACAGATAACACAAAAAACACAAAAAAATACAGAAAAACTGCAAAAAAAAAAAACCCCCAAGTAAAATCCAAAAATAAAATAAAACCAGAAAATTGTGGAATTGTTTGCCTTTCAACGCAACCAGAGATTGGGGTTCAGTTCACTCGTTTCTGTCTTTCTTTCTATTTCTTTCTCTATAAATATAGGTGTATATATGTTGGTTATCTAACTATTTTATAAATTACATCGAACCTGTTTTCAGTAAAAAGAGATTTTCGTTTCGTATGGGAAGTGGTTTATTGTCAGAAGACTGGATGAACATTTACTTTTGCAAAAAGTATTTTTTCTCTTTTTCCTACTTGGGATTTCTTTAATGATCGCATTGTTTGATGATTTTTCTACAAAGTATAATTCAGCATAATCGTTAAAAAAAGATTAAAACAATTTTTGCTTTTTCAATAACAAATTTTAAGAATTTATTTTACAACATGGCAGCTATAAATTAATTTGGCATGGATTTTACCTAATAGATGTTTAAATCGCACCCACTGAACATTTTTTGAAGCCTTTAAAATTTAGAGTTTGAAATTATCCAGCGAAATTATCTCGCGAAAGTCTTAAATTCTGTAAACTAGTGTAATTCTCATTTTGTTTGTACAATGGGACACACAAGACTCGCAGAATTTGTGAAGGTTTTTTACGACACGATGAAGCAAGAAGGTGTGTATGTTTGTCCTATTTATTGGTTTGGAAGAGCTAGAAAGCTAACGTTAGATTCGATAATCGATAGGTTCAATTATCGATTGGTTATATTATCGATAGTTTCGTTAATCGATAGCTTAAATAATCGATAGGTTCCACAATCGAAAGCTTCAATGATCGATCGATTCAAAAATCGAGTTTCGATAATTGATCATTTAGAGAATCCATCGTTGCGATAATCGATAATTTTGAATGTCGATAATTTCAATAGTCAAAAGTTGAATTTTCAATCGAATCTTGCCCCCAATCAATCTAAATGACAAATTTAGATCTATCAATAAATTCAATTACCGATAAATTCGATTATCGAAAAATCAAAAATATGTAAGTATATCGATAGATTTGATAATCGAAAGCGGGCATTTTTAGAAAAAATTGCCATCTGCTACCGCCAACATCAGCTTTCCAAAGCTAAAGTAAATATCAGTGAATCAAAACTATCGATAGTCGTAAAAAAACCATCTATTTTTTCGATAGTTTGAAACCATCGATAGAATCGATTAGTATCTCGAGCTCTAACGTAGTAGATTAAGTGTAAAACCCCAAGGTGTAAAACAAGGACAGCGATAATATCTTTGTAAAGTTTCTTGATAGTTTTCGTTTCGAGTTTTGTTTGACAAAAAAAGAATCGTTTGACATCAGGGAAGAAAATTGCAGCAATAGATGTTAAATATTTACAGAAAAAAAACCGCAGTCGATCTACTGCAATTGCAGCAAAGTTCCAATACTGTGCGTATATCTCATCTATCGTCACCACTATCGATGTTGCCCACAATCGATTGTTTCCCACCACTAAAACTGAAGCTTTTTGAAGATTTAAAAATTTTTCAAAATTCTTCCAAAATTTACTTAAGTATTAGTTATCTTAGTCCGGCAGAAGTCTTTAAAAAAAATGCTTTTGATTTGATTAAATAACCTAAAAAAAAATTACCTTAATGCATTCAAAAGTTATTATCAAACAAAAATTGTGATGTATATGAACTTAGCGAAACACTTTTTTCAATTTGAATTTCTAAACTATCCCATAATTAGCCGTTAATTAACCGTTAATTAATCGTGAAAGAAAAAAATTTACCGCTCTTTTAGTTTTTTTTTTATGCGATGTTTCGCTAAGTTCATATGAACTTAGCGGAACAAAAATTTTAAAAATATGTTTTTTGTTTCCACTTATAGCTCAATCGATGCTGTGAATTAACCGTTAATTAATCGTGAAAGAAAAAAATTTACCGCTCATCTAGTTTTTTTTTTATGCGATGTTTCGCTAAGTTCATATGAACTTAGCGGAACAAAAATTTTAAAAATATGTTTTTTGTTTCCACTTATAGCTCAATCGATGCTGTGAATTAACCGTTAATTAATCGTGAAAGAAAAAAATTTACCGCTCATCTAGTTTTTTTTTATGCGATGTTTCGCTAAGTTCATATGAACTTAGCGGAACAAAAAATTTTAAAAATTATGTTTTTTGTTTCCACTTATAGCTTAATCGATGCTGTGAATTAACCGTTAATTAATCGTGAAAGAAAAAAATTTACCGCTCATCTAGTTTTTTTTTTATGCGATGTTTCGCTAAGTTCATATGAACTTAGCGGAACAAAAATTTTAAAAATATGTTTTTTGTTTCCACTTATAGCTCAATCGATGCTGTGAATTAACCGTTAATTAATCGTGAAAGAAAAAAATTTACCGCTCATCTAGTTTTTTTTTATGCGATGTTTCGCTGAGTTCGTATGATTTTAGCGGAACAAAAATTTTAAAAATATGTTTTTTGTTTCCACTTATAGCTCAATCGATGCTGTGAATTAACCGTTAATTAATCGTGAAAGAAAAAAATTTACCGCTCATCTAGTTTTTTTTTATGCGATGTTTCGCTAAGTTCATATGAACTTAGCGGAACAAAAATTTTGAAAAATATGTTTTTTGTTTCCACTTATAGCTCAATCGATGCTGTGAATTAACCGTTAATTAATCGTGAAAGAAAAAAATTTACCGCTCATCTAGTTTTTTTTTTATGCGATGTTTCGCTAAGTTCATATGAACTTAGCGGAACAAAAATTTTAAAAATATGTTTTTTGTTTCCACTTATAGCTCAATCGATGCTGTGAATTAACCGTTAATTAATCGTGAAAGAAAAAAATTTACCGCTCATCTAGTTTTTTTTTTATGCGATGTTTCGCTAAGTTCATATGAACTTAGCGGAACAAAAATTTTAAAAATATGTTTTTTGTTTCCACTTATAGCTCAATCGATGCTGTGAATTAACCGTTAATTAATCGTGAAAGAAAAAATTTACCGCTCATCTAGTTTTTTTTTTATGCGATGTTTCGCTAATGTGGCAGCGGACTAAGCAAGCATAAACAGTAGACATGACGTTAAAAACGACTTTTTGGAATTTCTTAGGTGGGGTGGTCTCATATTGTAGGGTTCCTCGAAAAACTTTATGGGCCAAAATTTTTTTTCTGTAGGACGACGCTTAGACGTGCCCCACGGGGGTTAAAGTTCACAAAAACCCCGCCAAATCTTACTAATGTCGCCATAACTCTGTAAGGGAGGTCAGAAAGTGGGTAAAATGTGAGAGCGACCCCCATTAATTTTTCCCCGTAACATTTTATCTCCACAAACTTTTCCCCTATCTCCCCTCCTTAAGGGGGCTCCCATATAAAAGTACCCTTTTTATAAAATTGGTGCAAACCACGCACCAATGGCATAAATGGGTTAAAATGTGTAACTAATCTCAACTATTATTTTATTTTACACATTTCACCCAAATATACTTACCCCCTATCTCCCCTCCTTAGGGGGCCCCCATACAAAATTACCTTCATTTTATCAAATTTTCATTAAAAATGGCCGTCAATAGAGTCAAACCCCTTCTAGAGAGATGATATGTATGACCGACCCCCATTATTTTTTTACCCTTAACATTTTCTTCCAACATACCTATCCTCTATCTCCCCTCCTTAGGGGGGTCTCCATACAAGATTATAGTCCGGGAGCTAGCACGTGTTTTACCCTCCTCATAAGCGCCGCATTCCAAATGTATCTTAAAAGACGGGGTTTTAGTCGTACATCACAAAAATCGTTTGCTGCCACCTCAGAGAGGTGGCATAAGGGGCGAAAATCGACCCCCAATGGGTGAAAAAATGGCCAAAAAAGCGCGATCTGCGCCGCGGTTGAAATTTTGCTGAGTGGTAGGTAAATGGCTAACTAAGCGAAAAATCATTTGCTGTCACCTGTGGGAGGTGGCGAAGTCTTGCTGCCAGGACGATAAAGTCCGCGGTGCCAAGCGAATGGACAAGTTTGCAACTGAAGTCTGTTCGCAGACACTTCTGTTATAAATAGCGCAAAGACTTAAGACACGAGCTGTAAAGATGTGACATAATTTAAATGGTTTTCCTAAAAACGCAGAGCAGATTATATTAGTTTCTGGTATCAATGAACCAAGTTTTAAGTTTGGTTTGGATCCGATAACGTTTAATGGCCCCGCAAGTCGATCAAAGTTAAAAAATTCTGAACAAATTCCAAGTAAAGCCAGCAACGTATCGCCTCAGCTTGTGTACGTATGGATGTGTGTAGCATTGTACAGAATGCGTTGCACAGTGGGAAAAGGTAGAAGGAGTAGTGGAGACTTTCGGTCTCCTCTCTGAGGTGGCAGCAAACGATTTTTGTGATGTACGACTAAAACCCCGTCTTTTAAGATACATTTGGAATGCGGCGCTTATGAGGAGGGTAAAACACGTGCTAGCTCCCGGACTATAATCTTGTATGGAGACCCCCCTAAGGAGGGGAGATAGAGGATAGGTATGTTGGAAGAAAATGTTAAGGGTAAAAAAATAATGGGGGTCGGTCATACATATCATCTCTCTAGAAGGGGTTTGACTCTATTGACGGCCATTTTTAATGAAAATTTGATAAAATGAAGGTAATTTTGTATGGGGGCCCCCCTAAGGAGGGGAGATAGGGGGTAAGTATATTTGGGTGAAATGTGTAAAATAAAATAATAGTTGAGATTAGTTACACATTTTAACCCATTTATGCCATTGGTGCGTGGTTTGCACCAATTTTATAAAAAGGGTACTTTTATATGGGAGCCCCCTTAAGGAGGGGAGATAGGGGAAAAGTTTGTCGAGATAAAATGTTACGGGGGAAAAATTAATGGGGGTCGCTCTCACATTTTACCCACTTTCTGACCTCCCTTACAGAGTTATGGCGACATTAGTAAGATTTGGCGGGGTTTTTGTGAACTTTAACCCCCGTGGGGCACGTCTAAGCGTCGTCCTACAGAAAAAAAATTTTGGCCCATAAAGTTTTTCGAGGAACCCTACAATATGAGACCACCCCACCTAAGAAATTCCAAAAAGTCGTTTTTAACGTCATGTCTACTGTTTATGCTTGCTTAGTCCGCTGCCACATTAGCGAAACATCGCATAAAAAAAAAACTAGATGAGCGGTAAATTTTTTTCTTTCACGATTAATTAACGGTTAATTCACAGCATCGATTGAGCTATAAGTGGAAACAAAAAACATATTTTTAAAATTTTTGTTCCGCTAAGTTCATATGAACTTAGCGAAACATCGCATAAAAAAAAAACTAGATGAGCGGTAAATTTTTTTCTTTCACGATTAATTAACGGTTAATTCACAGCATCGATTGAGCTATAAGTGGAAACAAAAAACATATTTTTAAAATTTTTGTTCCGCTAAGTTCATATGAACTTAGCGAAACATCGCATAAAAAAAAAAACTAGATGAGCGGTAAATTTTTTTCTTTCACGATTAATTAACGGTTAATTCACAGCATCGATTGAGCTATAAGTGGAAACAAAAAACATATTTTTAAAATTTTTGTTCCGCTAAAATCATACGAACTCAGCGAAACATCGCATAAAAAAAAAACTAGATGAGCGGTAAATTTTTTTCTTTCACGATTAATTAACGGTTAATTCACAGCATCGATTGAGCTATAAGTGGAAACAAAAAACATATTTTTAAAATTTTTGTTCCGCTAAGTTCATATGAACTTAGCGAAACATCGCATAAAAAAAAAACTAGATGAGCGGTAAATTTTTTTCTTTCACGATTAATTAACGGTTAATTCACAGCATCGATTGAGCTATAAGTGGAAACAAAAAACATATTTTTAAAATTTTTGTTCCGCTAAGTTCATATGAACTTAGCAGAAACATCGCATAAAAAAAAAACTAGATGAGCGGTAAATTTTTTTCTTTCACGATTAATTAACGGTTAATTCACAGCTAATCGATAAGCTATAAGTGGAAACAAAAAACATATTTTTAAAATTTTGTTCCGCTAAGTTCATATGAACTTAGCGAAACATCGCATAAAAAAAAACTAGATGAGCGGTAAATTTTTTTCTTTCACGATTAATTAACGGTTAATTCACAGCATCGATTGAGCTATAAGTGGAAACAAAAAACATATTTTTAAAATTTTTGTTCCGCTAAGTTCATATGAACTTAGCGAAACATCGCATAAAAAAAAAACTAGATGAGCGGTAAATTTTTTTCTTTCACGATTAATTAACGGTTAATTCACAGCATCGATTGAGCTATAAGTGGAAACAAAAAACATATTTTTAAATATTTTTGTTCCGCTAAGTTCATATGAACTTAGCGAAACATCGCATAAAAAAAAATACTAGATGAGCGGTAAATTTTTTTCTTTCACGATTAATTAACGGTTAAATTCACAGCATCGATTGAGCTATAAGTGGAAACAAAAAACATATTTTCAAAATTTTTGTTCCGCTAAAATCATACGAACTCAGCGAAAACATCGCATAAAAAAAAACTAGATGAGCGGTAAATTTTTTTCTTTCACGATTAATTAACGGTTAATTCACAGCATCGATTGAGCTATAAGTGGAAACAAAAAACATATTTTTAAAATTTTTGTTCCGCTAAATGTTCATATGAACTTAGCGAAACATCGCATAATTAAAAAAAACTAGATGAGCGGTAAATTTTTTTCTTTTCACGATTAATTAACGGTTAATTCACAGCATCGATTGAGCTTTAAGTGGAAACAAAAAACATATTTTTAAAATTTTTGTTCCGCTAAGTTCATATGAACTTAGCAAAACATCGCATTAAAAAAAAACTAAAAGAGCGGTAAATTTTTTTCTTTCACGATTAATTAACGGTTAATTAACGGCTAATTATAGGATAGTTTAGAAATTCAAATTGAAAAAGTGTTTCGCTAAGTTCATATACATAAAATTGTGCAATAATTCATAATCAAAATGAAATTCTTTTAATCATTTCAACATACATAAAGGCATACATATACATATACACAAATGTACACGTACGCTCTTAACCAATTGAAATTGTAGATATTAAAATCTGTCTATAAGTAGAGCTAAGTAAAAAAGAGAAAAAAACCGCCCAACGAGCGGTGCGAACAAAACACAATTCACAATTCACAATTCGTGCAAAGAATTCGCTTAACAATCGAGGAATTGTTTGTTCAAATCTAACTAACTAGACCCGAAGTACCCACATTTATGCTTAAATATACACATTTGTCGTTGCTATTATTGTTGTTGATTTCGATGTTTGTTGTAGTTGTTGTTTTTGTTGTTGTCATTTTTGCTGTAAAGTCTTAAGCTGTATGCCTTAAGATAGTTGAACGAAATACGCACTACACGGGTATTATATTCATAAATTTCAGGTTTTTCTGCACAAGTGCCATTAACCCTATCTGTTCGGCTGTACTCATGCCCGCACCGTACCACCAACAAAAGCAACAACAAAATCAAAAACAACAATCATAAAGCGGTGCAGTCGCCGTTGCCGTCACTGTCGACGTTGACAGCGACGCGATTCTTAAGCTAAATTCTAAATTCGCATTCCAATTTGAGTTTCAGCAAATGGAAAAGGAAACAAAGCACAAATACAATCGCACAATTCAGCCATGAACATACATACAATATGTATGTATCGAGTAAGTGAGAAGTTCGTTTTTCGTTTTTGTATTATTTGTACTTTTTCCTTCTTCTTTTTAATTCATTTACTTTAATTAGTGCTTTGCTTTGGGAACATGTACAAATTTCTAAGCAGACATTTTTTTCTTGGAAGAGAGTTTGAGAAACTTTGAGAAAAAGGGTAACGCACTTTTGTTTTTTTTTTTTTTTTTGTGGGGAAAGAAATTGTGTAATTTACATCGGATTGATGGCAACTCTACCAATGTGAATTCATATTTTTCAATTTATCAGGCATGTGCTAGAATACGAAAGCTGACGGAATCGCATTTAAAATCGACCAAAATTTCAAATATATAGGTACTTAGAATTTACAGATTTTGTTGGTTTTGGGTCGGAACTGCTATTGGTTGTTAATTTAACAGAGTAGTCTGGAACTCCGAATCGTACTAGTCATTTGAAATTTTTTTTTTTTTTTTTTTTTCAAAAATAAAAAGTTTCTTTCAAAAATTAAGTTTTTTTGTTGTGGTTCAAGTAAAAATGATTTCATTAAAAATATCAGGGACCGTTATCATTATAAGTTTTATTTTCAAAGTCGCCTTTTAAGGATTATTTGATGAAGTTTATTTAAAATTCAAAAAAATAAAACTTACTTTTGAGTTTTATTTTTGAATTCAAAAATAAAGATTATTGTTTGAATTTTATTTTTTTACTTGAAAAATAAAACTTTTTTTCTGAGTTTTATAATATTCTTTAAAAATAAAACTCATTGGGCGATTTCAACGAGATGGATAGACCAATTTTTATCATATAGGTATATGTCCTTCGACAGCTTTTTAAATTTTCTATAATCCCAGCAATAATTTTTAAATGTACGTGAAACTAATATTTCAGTCTTTCTGAGAAAGTTTTATTTTTCGAGTAAAAAAATAAAATTCAAAAAATAATCTTTATTATTGAATTCAAAAATAAAACTCAAAAGTAAGTTTTATTTTTTTGAATTTTAAATAAAACTCAAAAATAATCATTAAATGATGAGTTAAAAAAAATTTTTTTTGTATATTTAAATCATGGTATTTCCTGAAAGCCTGCCACTTGAGAATAAGTTTGGCATAGTTTGCACATAGGTAGCATTACTCTTTGTGTGTGATTTTTTTGGTCAAAAAACACAAAATAATCATTATTTTCGGTCCCTGAAAAATATGAATAGGCCTTATCTTGTAGCGGTAAATAAAACAGTTTTCTATTTATTCAAAAAAGCCTATACCTACGAATCCTATTTCAATTTTCAATATTGTAGACTATCGACGCTTAACGATAGCTTCGACCGAACTTTTTCACATAAACACAGGTTGGCATAGTTTTTATTTTGTCTTTTTAATTTTATTACAACCAAATTTATACTAAATTTATTAAATATTTTTACTTTTGTCCCTACAAGTCATTTTTTGTTAAAATTTTTAAGGAAATTTCCCTACAATTGGCAGCACTACAAACAGATGAATGGCTGTCAAACCAAATCCTCTCAATGGCGATATTGTCGTGTGAACGCTTGGATTTCGATATGGATTTCACGAAATCCAAGTGCCAAAATCCCGGGATTTCGATGCTCGTCTGAATAGCATATAAGACAAGTGATACGAAGGAAAATGTTTTCTGTTCCCCTTCCCCTTGTTGCCAACTAACTTTGTCGATTATTTGGAAAGAAAAAATTCTGTGTTGAAATTGGGAATTTGGTATTGAGAAAACATTTTTCGTACTTATTTGATACAGCATGGTGAAGGGTTAATAAAACCTTTTGTAGCGAAATTTTTTTCTCAATTATTTAATATTTCATGCAGAAAAGGGTTAATTTTACACCATAAACAATTTTTCCCCTCTTATTTAATATATCATGAAGTAGAGGGTTAAATTAAAATTCATTTTTGATTGGAATTGCAATTTCATAACAACTATTCGAAGTAAATAAAAAATTGTTCATACCTATTAGATAAATAAAAAAAATTCACTATTCTAAAATTCTACGATATCCACTTTTTGACACTTTATTTTAGTACTTGAAGGGATTATAATTAAAGCGAATTAATTACATATTTCTTTAAGTCATCAATTATTTGCTTCGAAATAAGTATCTATGTATCTATAAAATCAACTCATCCAAAAGAGAATTCTCGACTCCATAAATGCGACAAAATAAAAGAAACGTCTCAAATGGAGCGACTGAGCGCGCACACAAATATAAACTCAAATGAAATGAAATTAAATCAATTGAAATGCATAAAAAAGAAAATTCCGTTCAAAGCGAAATCAAGAAAAGTCAACTAACAACTCTACTCGAGCGGATGTGTTGTTGTTGGTGTCTCTGTGAATTCATTAATATCATTTTGAATACAGTAGTTGTTGTTGCAGCCACTTTGCTGCATCTGTATCCATCTTTATTGTCTGATTTTGTTCTCCATTACTTGAAGAACGAAATTGACCTGAGCGAGGGAAAAGGCAATTCAGAAATAGGTAGATATCTTAAAAGTAAAATAAATAAAAAACGATGAAACGATAAGTAATAAAATATGTGAAAAATATCAAGAAACACACAAATATCACACACTCAAGCGCCCGCACACACACAGACGCACACACACACATACAACAGCCACTTTCTTATGGAAGACAATAAGAAAACGAGGGAAATATGTGCACATTCTACCGAAAACGGAATAAATGAATAATGTTCAACAATAGAATTTTAATAAGAATTCGAAAAACCAACAACAACAACAAAAACAACACAGCGACAGCAAAACGAAGTAATCAAAATCATTCTTTTTATTATCATTATCGTTTACGACACAACGATAGCAGCGCCGGCAGAGGCAGCGGCTTAAACTTCATCGAAAACGTTAACTTCGTTCGCCTCAACATCGTACTCACACAAAACAATAACACGAAAGAAAAGAACAAAAAAAAAAAAAACAATTCTAAATTACCAACACACTCTCATACAAATTTTTCAATTCAGAAAATTTCTTACCGTGCTTGTTGTTTTTGTTTACTACAGTTGATTGTTCATATTCGGCGGCATTGTGGTTGTTGTTTTTTGTTGTTATATTGCAGAGCAAGCATAAAAAAAACACTCACACACCACTAAACAATATGTTGCTGAGAGAGTTCTTGAGAATTGGAAGACGATTTTTGTCTTTTATGATTTTATAACATAAAAAATTAAGTGGCACAAAATATCCTTTTAATCGAATTGCCAATGTCCAACAATCAATCAATACATAGAAATGTTCACTTGAAATTTTCACGAATTTTCCAATAATTTAAACCCGTTATTTAACACAAGTAGAAGCTAACGAAACTATAGAAGACGAATTGCGCTCTAAAATTAGTGAGATCTATTAATGATGATGGGTGATAGGTACTCGGTACAGAAAGCTCAATAGGACGATTTTACGGTAGTACTACAGTAGTTTCGCTATATAACAAACTCGTATATAAAAAAAAACCCGCTGGTTAGAAAGTAATCTCAGGGCACCAAGTCCATTTATATTAAGCTCTGTACAAAAATGTTTGTATATAAGAAACTCGTACTATAAGAAAAACCCGCCTTTAAGAAACTGTTTACCAAAACCAAAAACTCTTTTAGTATGAGGCCATTTACACGTTGAGACATTTCGATAATGAAACACACTTTTTGTTGGCTAGGGACGCGCGGGGATGTGGCATGAAAGCGTTTTTCTATTTCGATAATGAAACACATTTTTTGTCCTCCCTTGCCAACGAAAATTTGTTTCATTATCGAAATGTCTTAAAGTGTAAATAGCGTATAGGGAAAACATTTTTATATTAGAAACTTGGTTTTTATAAAAAATTTAACAACCATATTTTCAAATATCGGTAGTTTATACAAGAAAAAATTTTCTTATAAACGGTTTTTTTTTTACAAGAAAGAATTTTCGTATAAACGGGTTCTTATATATGAAAAAACCGGATATAAGAATGAAATTTCTTGGCAAAATCGACTTTCTTACATAGCGAAACTACTGTATTGAGTTTTAAAAAACTCTTCAATAGTGAAACTAAATTACTTTACGTGGGTTTTTTCTATATTTTAAAACGAAAATTGGAATTTCAAACAGTAAATATACAAAAATTATCACTATATTCAATTTTTAATACAGTTTTTTGAATTTTCTGAGCAAAACTAAATTTGGCACGTTGATGTTAAAATTAATCGCTTTCTGTTCCATCTCTAAGAAAAATAAACAGCTATAGCTGTCAATATAGCTAAATTATTTGCGACAGCTCTTTTCGGCCGTTGTGTTGTAGTTTGTATATGTGATGCCAGCATTTGGAAACCAATTTTCCCTCGGATAATAAAAAAAAAATCCCTTTTATTCCATTCTGTTGTGGCGAGTATGACCAAATGTCAAATATGTTGTGAGTACAGAAATGTCAATATCAGTTAATGTATACAAAACAAATTTGAAAACAACAACATATCGTCGGCTTAAAGTGTAAACCTGATAAGTGCACTTTTAACCGATTCCGACTTTTCGATGTCATTCGAAAGAAAAAAGCACACTGCATCGTCAGGCAAAAAAATCTAAATACGGAGAAATTGGTGATGAGTAAAACTGCTAAGTCCAACTGTGGTCAAAGTTCACAGCTAACACCAACAAGTGACTCCAAGTAGACTTTGTATCGTGCACAGAATCGAATTTAGAAGAGACTTCATATAGGAACAAAATAAACCATCCATATTTTGGGTCTCCTTCCCTACTTTGAAGTCTTGAAAAAAAAGTGTTTTTTGTTTACCCTGTAATGTTTTGAAATTGTTAGTTAGCAGGCTTACACTTTAAGCCGACGATATGTGACATTTAAATCGGAGTTTTAAAAATAAAATCAACAAAAAAACAAAAGCGGAAAATAATAAAATAAGAAGAAGGCATATGTGCTACTGTTACGACCTTATTAAATATACCTTGGTAGAAATATACCAACAAAAAATCCGTTTCAAACATTTGAAGTGGTTTTTGGTGGTCTTTGCTCGCACAGTTGCCATTTTGGTACATTTGCATCAAATGCGGTAAAGTTTTTTTCTTTTGGTACATTGGTACATAAATTTAGATTTTGGTACATTTTTAACAAATCACAGCCGGAAATTTCACTACTTCTGCAGTACTTCCGAAGTGGTGAAAATTCATACTGCGACTACTCGTATTACTAACCCTTACTTCTAATGAATTTTGTTAGGAGATGGCCGCTATTTTCAGTACTTCAAAATTCAGTGTTATTCATTAGGTAAAGGAGTGTATGACCCTAAATTGCATGAAAACTTCATTTGGGCAAAAATTACATGCTGGCTGGCTTAAATGGATCAAACGTTCATGATTATTTCATTTGAAAATAGAGTATGTGCTGCTAACATGAATGAAAATATCATTCTGAACAAATATTATTGTGCCAACGGGAATGAGAATCACATTTGAAAAAATAGTATACGCCGCGGAGATCTGAGAGGAGAAGAAAAAGAATATTTTAAAGAAATTGGCGTATATGGCCATATTTCGTCATTTCGACATTGTGACACATTATCGCCTTTGGAAAGACTTAAGAGTTTAAATTCTTAAAACATCTTAAGTAAACAAAAATTATAAAACTTTTGAGAATTGTAGCACACAGATTGAAAAACATCTTGTCATGACAATTTCATAGGATCTGCATTGAAAATAGAAATATACAACCATCTTTCAAATGAAAATTTCATTTGAAGAAGAGTCTGTTGCAACGCGCTCTTGCTTCTGTGATATTTTCACTAGAAGATCACTCGAAAAAGCACCAATTGCCCTCTTTACATATGAGTGCTTCACTTCTTCTGCAGTACTGATTTTTTCATGCATGCGATAATGTTCGGCTGGGATTTCGCTCAACTCCCCATTAGAGTTGCAGGACTATCGATTTCAGTTTTTCTTTGATTGTTAAAGGCTAAAATTAGAAACTGGGCTAACGATCAGCTCGATTCTGAATATTCCCCGGGAACGAATTCCCGGGGAATTTACTTTTCTCGGCAGTAAACTTCATCTTTTTTAAATATGTGGGAATGGGTATTTGATCCATACTCATTATTTTCCTTAGCCTATCTATTTAAAAAATGATAATTTTAGTCTCGAGAAATGTAAATTCCCCGGGAATATTCAGAATTGGGCTGTATTTCTTCCATTCCTCTTTGTTTCTCTTTATTTTTCACTGATTTTTTATGTTGCTCGTTAAACCGAGTGCAGAAAAAAAAATGTATGCCATTTTGCTTGTTATATAAAGTATTCAATAGAAGGAACTTGAATGCTCGTTAAATGCGAGCCTCGCTAAAGCGAATGCTCGTTAAAGGATTTTTAATAATTTTTTACTCAAAACTAGTCTTTTAGTCTGACTAAAAAAAAAAAAATTCATCTTGTATAAATATATTACCATGATGAAAAAATTACGTTAGTTTTTGTGATTTTTTTTTTCAAAAAAAATATATATGTGCGTACTTATTCTATAAAAAAAGGTCCGTTTTGTGTACTTTTTGCTCAGTTTTTTTTGGCAACACTGTACGATACATACGCATAAGTTTCTATGTGTTTAAAGTTTTTAAAAACTTACAGTGAAAAAAACAACTTGAGCACTATCGAAGGAATGAAATAGAACAGTGACAACTCGGCATGCTCATATATTAGCGTGTACGAGCTCAAAAACTACACGCATACGAAAAAGGGCGGCAGTTGCGCTGCTCTCTCGAAATTAAAAAAACAGCATTCGAACTCACATGTACACGCTGTCGATGTGAAAGCTATAATACAGCTTTTGAATTTCGCTTATGGACGTTTAATGGCCCTGACAATCTCTGATATTGTAGATCCAATTTATAAATTTTTTAAGTGAGCGTCATAAACTGAGTCACGTTTGGTAGTCTGTACTAAGAAAAAAATCAAGCAACTGTCTCGACGTTTATAGGATAAACCATGATGAAAAAGATAATACAGTTTATAAATCTAATTGATTGTTTCTTTCACAAATTACATATATTTGTTGTTTCGTAGCTTAAATTCATAAGAGGTAAGGAATTTCACTTTTAAGTGACAAAAAATTTTTGCTCGTTAATGACAAGACTGAGTTACATACATGAGCATAAGTTTCTACTCGTGTTTACTAATTTAACAAATTATGAAAATAACAGATTTGTACACTAATCTGTTTTAAGTGAATGAAATAGAACTATCGGATAGCTATAAATTAGCGTGATACTGTGTCACAAATTCAGCTAATTTAGAATATGATTTAGGGCGGAGTTGTGCAAACTCTAAATAAAAAAATGTTAGCATTGTAACTCAAATGTACACATTATGTGAATTGCCTATAGATACAAGCTTTTGAATTAGCTCTATGAACAGTTTTACATGGCCTGGACAATCGTCAATATTGCTAATCCAATTTATGGATTGTTTTAAGTGCAGGAATGGTACATTTCTCCGGGTTCTGGTAGATTTTTGGTACAAGAAAATAAATCAGACGGCAACCATGACTGCTCGCACGTTTGAATCAGGCGCCATTAGAAGCCAACGAGAAATAAGAGAGTAAACAGTTTTAGAATCCTACCGATTGTGTTGTGCGTTTCTACGAAATCTACGGATATAATTCTGATTGTTTGAGCTAAAAATACCATAAGAGGTAAGTGAAACATTTCACTCTTAAACACTAAACAGATGCATTCATAAAAATGGTTTTCTGCGAATGACAAGATTCTAGGGACGTTTGATATACATCGATGCATCGAATTCACTCGATGTTTGGACGCTATTACACGTTGATACATTTCAATAACAAAACACACGTTTTGTTGGATAGGGACGCATGGGGATGTGTTATGGGAGCGTTTTTCTATCTTTCTCTCCCCATCCTCCTCTGTCACAAAATGCGTTATGTTGAACGATGTTGACGGTATGTGTAAACGGGTGCCAACCAAGAAACGCTCAACTGTTCGATAAGAGGCCATTTACACGTTAAGACATTTCGATAATGAAACACACTTTTTGTGGGCTAGGGACGCACGGGGATGTGGTATGGGAGCGGTTTTCTCTCTTCCCACTGCCTCTTTTGCCAACGAAAATTTGTTTCAGTATCGAAATGGGCATAATTCTAGTTGCTGCCTTTCTTGGATTTAGTTGAAACTCGGTATGTATATGTAGAATGGCCTCCTGATTCCAAATCTGCAATCCGTTTTTGGCGGTCGCAACTAGCTTAGGAGATATCAAGTTTGTGTGAAAATGCAATGTAAATATTGTGAAAACAGACTGACAGCTCATTATGGTGCTGCTAGACGTTTTATTTTGAAAAAATCTACCAACTGGTAGATTTAATAGGAGGATAATAAAAAAGTGGGAAATTATGAGCCATATTGTGGGAAATATCTAGAAAATAATTCTCAAACTTGGGGAAATGAGTATTTTTTTAACTACGCTTTTTTGTTTTATTGAAAAATGTAATTGCACTTCCTTTTCGATTTTTAGAAAATATGAAAAATTTTTTTCAAAAATCTCAAAAATTTTTCAACTACGGCGCTCTCTGAAAGGCACATTTTTACATGATTTCTTTTTTGTTTTTTTTTTTTTTTAATGAAAAATGTAATTGCATTTCTTCGTGTTTTACAAAAAATGAACTTCCTTTTCGTTTTTTAGAAAAAATGAAAAAAATTTTCTCAAAAGTTTTTCGCCTGCGGGGCTCTCTGAAATACACATTTCTACACGACTTCATTTTTTCCCGCCTTTTTTGTTTTTTTTTAAATGGAATTGCAATTCTTTTTTGTCTTTTTTTTAGAAAAATGAAAAATTTTTAAGAAATAAAACACTTAAAAAATTATATTCCATAATCCGTAATATTTCTCTGTTTCACATTATTGCTCAAAAGCTAAAAAATGTTAAAATTTTTAAATATTTCTTGCAGGTATGGCAATAATTTTCATAAAATATTTTCATTTTGTAACATAAACGAATTTCGAATAAGTGGCAACTACGCAAATGTCGAGATAGTAGTGGTATTCAAGCAACAGTGCAAACGCAGTGTGCAATATTTGCACTTGTCAAATTGCGTACAAAAAAAGCAGTGCAAATATTGCACACTGCGATTTGCACTGTTGCTTGAATACCACTAGTGTAAAATTTAGTACGTTTTTGGGCAATTTTCAAAACGCCATTTCTAAACTAGAGGCGACCGCTAAAAAAGGATTGCAGATTTGGAATCAGGGAGTCATTTTCTATAGATTGAGACCAAAAAAAAATAAGATCCCAGAAACGGCCAGCAACTAGAATTTTTCCTCGAAATGTCTTAAGGCTCAAATATACGCTATTTACAAGTTAAGACATTTAGATAATGAAACAAATTTTTGATGATAAGGGAGGCAGGGGGAAGAGAAAAAACGCTACAACACCACATCCCCGTGTAGGGATACCAACCCTCCCGGAATGGGCGGGAGACTCCCGCTTTTGAGCACAGTCTCCCGGTCTCCCGCCCAGCGACTATTTTTCCCGCCCAGCGACTATTTTTCCCGCCCAGCGACTATTTCTTCTGGATTCATGAAAATTTCATTTTTCTCCTTTTTAAAAACTAACATTTTAGCAAAATACTAGTATATATATACGGGAATTTTTAGCCAGCATAGCCGCGATAGCGATTAGAAATAATTTGTTTTTCATTTACACTACTTATGAATTTTTTGGAAATGCAACAATTTCTGGATATAGTTGAGAAGTTATCTAGCCTCCATGCACTTTAATATTATCCACAAAGACTAGACCCGACTATACCCCTATACAAGCTCGGAGCACAAATTCTTTGTAGAAAAAACATCTTAGTGAGAAAAGTATACATACTGAGATAGTAATGCCGCCGAAAAAGAAAGTAGAATGCGTAAGAAATTTCTGAAGCGTTATTTATATGAAGTTTTTCACATCTGACAGAGCTGGAGATAGTCCTTAATAAACAACAACTGAATAAGATAATTTTTTCATGAAATCATTCATTACTCGATTGTGATAAACATCGATACTTCCAACCGATGCATTGGAAGAAATAGATGCACAGCCTCTATGCATTCCATCGATAAAAAACATGATGTATTTTCTAAGTGAACATCCCTACACGATTCATATCCATATGATGTGATAACAATAAAGCTACAACACAACGATGACGGCAAATTTGACATTAAAATTCTTGCAGTTGTCTTGTAGTCATTCGGTTTTGCTAACAGCTGTTTCCATTGGAAATTTTGGGCTTGCGCAGAGAGTTTGAGTCCTTTCCAACTGGAAGGTTTTTTCCATATTGATTGGTTCTTGCTTTTGTTGATTTTTCTAACAAAAATTTTATGCGTTCGAAAACAAGTGCATGTTGGAAAAAAACTTTGTGCGAACAATCGTGTGTAAAAATTTTAAAGCCAAAATATTGGGCGAGAAAGCAAAACAAAGATAAAACTGCTTTTGCCGCAGTTTGCCGGAGAAAAAACAATTCAACTTAGAACAGATGTCCACAGTTTCAGGTACGTATATAGTATTTCATTGGGGATTGCGCGACATTTTTGATGCGACGACTTTTTTTTTACTTGCGTTAAATCTGATTTTCAAATAACTTTAGAACCGTTATTCCGATATGAGTGTATTTGGTATCAATCGATTGCTCATGGCTAAAAGAATCCTTTGGAAATGACTTTTATTTCTGCCAAAAAAAAAAATAAAAAAAAAAAATAATAATAATAATAATAATAGTAAAGGTCCGAATTTAACTGTTATCATCTGACTGAAAAATTAAAAGTCAAAACTTATTTGTTAATTTTTTTCAAATAATATTTAAATATTAAAAAAATAATTGTTTGCTCTTAACTTTTATTTTAAAAGTCATAACTGCTTCGGTCTCTATTTTTCTCAATCAAATCAATACTATGCTATGCGTACCATCATTACATCGATGGACATTTGTATTCCTTCCCTCTCAAGAGTTTAAGCAGTGTAGCTGCTTTCTTCTCTTCAATTAGTTTTTTCTTTGAACTCTTCGCAGCCACTAACATTTAGATTCCGTACCGAACAAGACTCTTGTGAATTATTAAACAACAAAAAACGCACTTTCGGCTGAAAAATAATATTCAAATCGAATAATATTTGCGTTCAGTTTCAGGAGGCGGAACAAGTATCAGCACAGCAGATCATTCTCGACTGTATTTTCTTAATGCCTCGCCGACAACAACAATAAGCACACGTGATCCTTTCTTTATTAAGCCGGAATACCTTAATTATGAAAGCTCGAATATCCATTTATACCCGAATCGTCTAATCGATTACAATAGTTATACATCAGCCGCTGCTACCGTTGTTACCGTTAATAATAGTACGGGCACAACAACAACAACAATAACAGTTAATGGTACCGGGACAAGTGGGCCCCTCAATTTGAATTTAGAAAACAGTTTTCAAACATCACAAAACCCGGCGCAAACACAGCAAAATTCAAGTGGAACAACAGCAACAACAACAACAACAACAGTATCACAGCAAACGCAAACCGTAAACGTTGGAACGCATCCATTGCATCAGCATCTAAGCACAAATCCGCTCATCCAATCGGCGCGGGCGCGGAGAGAGGCACGCCGTCGAAGTAACGAGAGTCCCGAAGCTCGTCTACGTCGTCTCGAACGGAACGCTTTACGAATGCGGGAGAAACGCGCCAAGGAAACGGAGGAGGAATACCGACTACGTTTAGCCAAAAATGCCGAAGCGAATCGTATACGCCGCCAAAACGAAAGTGAAGTACAAAGAACCCTAAGACTGATGAAGAACGCCGCAAGGCAGCGATTACGGCGAGCGAGTGAAAATCCCGAGGAACGAAAAAAGCGCTTAGCGAAGGCAGCCGAACGTATGCGTATGGTACGCTCCATGCAACCCAAAGTGCAGAAACCCCCATTAGAGGATCGCCTTAAAGGATATTAAATCAGTGGCAATATGGATATTTATGGATATTTATATGAACTGGATGAAAATGGGTAAGGGAGAAAGTGTAATAAAAAAGCCGCCTCAGGATTTTTCGATATGAACTTCAGCCACTTTGCCTTGTAATCTCCACACAATGTGCTGCCTTGCTCGTTCTTCACAAATGCGCGAAATTGCGCAAGCCAATGGGTCAACCGCCTTTGTAAATCTTCGTTTTCGTGCTTGACGGCAGGTACGTTGCATGCTTCGGAGTAACTTCAAGTGCACTCCAAAAAGTAATATAAAAATAATATAATAAAAGAATAATAGATTCATAGGAACTAAGCTAAGTTTTTCAATTCAATGGGTTATTTGAAAGTATTTTTATAATACCGCTGAAGCGACCGAACACGCATATATACACACATACAAAAATATAACGTAGAATAAGTACATAACAAGTGCATATATATATATATTTAATATGAAATTAAAAAATGAAAAAATATCAGAGTAAAAATTCAAAAAAAGAAAAACATGACATGCAATTAATTCAAACTAAATGAATTATATAATCATGTAGAGCCTAACGATACATTTACCCCACACCCACATAGGTACATACATACACATGCGTCGTAAGCACATGTAACAAAACGGGCGGGTTAACAACACATGAGTGCTGATTTTACATACCGCCTAAGAAGCCGTTTGGCCCAGTATCAAAAGTAGCCTGTAAACTAAGTATTTTGAAATGAAAAAAAAAAAAAAAATTAATTATAAATTGTTTGCCTTTTAAATGTTGTCTTGTTTTAATTATTCAAAAGTAAAGAAGAAAATTTGTTTTTGAACATAATTTTGTGTTGATTTTTGATATTTTATACATAACTTTTCAATCCAATGTCCAACATTCTTAAGTTCTAGTCGAAATTAACATTTGTAAACAACTGCAATTGTAAACTAGTTTATTCTTAAGTTTTAATTCCCATCATATACTTGTATCTTAACATTACGACTATCTTACGAAAACACACTCAAAGCTAAAATAAAGATGCATTCACTTTTCATAAAATGTTTGGTGTTGAAATATTTATGTTTGTACTGTATTCTGATTTAATTTACATAATGTACATTTGTCTAAAAATTTATAATAAGGGTCCTCATGCAACGCATTTGCACCGTGTAAGCTGAGTGAAGTTCGTAAAACTGTCAAATTTTGTATGCAATTTTGACAGTTTTACTTACTTCACTCAGTTTACACGGTGTAAATGTGTTGCATGAGGACCCATAATATGTTAAGTCGGCAAATCAGAGGCGACAAAGTTGGTTTGATGGCGAGGGACTTTTAAGAAGAGACAGAAATGCTCTCACACGTCCCTCGCCCGGAAACCAAACCCAATATGAACGCCGACTAAAGCGCCACATAAACATTTAGTCTGACTGATTAGTCACCCGTGTACGTGTGATGTGCCCATTCATTTAACATTATAGTTCAGTCAAGCATACAATTCTGTGATTTTTCTTTTGTTTCGTATTCGTCTGTACAGATGCTTCCGCTTCTACCCACGAATTCAAATGATTTTGTTACACACGAAACGTCAAATTTGAATTTGACTGAAACGTCATGGCAATATATCAAATTCATTTTGATATTTTGGTTGACTGACGCATCAATCGATGAATTTTTTCTCTAACACAATTAACTGCTGATTCAGTCATGTTTATGTGACGCTTAAGATATTTCGATAATGAATCACACTTTTTGTCGAATAGGGACGCGCGGGGACGTGGTATGGGGGCGTTTCTCTTTTCCCCCTGCGTTCCTTTCCATAGAAAATTTGTTTCATAATCGAAATGTCTTAACGTTGTAACGTAAGACATTTTCGATTAACGAAACACACTTTATTTTGGCAAGGACGGCGGTGGAATTGGTACTGCAGTTGTTTTGCTCTACCGCCTTCTGCGATCTTAAGCCAATCGAATAATTTGCCTATTCAATATTCGAAATGTCTTAACTGTAAATAGCGTGTAACGTGTAAATAGCGTAAAACAAATTTTCGATTAACGTAAAAAGACCTTCTGGCAAGAGACGCACAAAAAAAAAAATGTTTAATTATCGAAATGTCTCAACGTGCAAATGGCCTCAAAATAGCGTAATGAAAAGCGAAATGATAAATGATAAATTTCCAATTGCTCTCATCACTAGCAAACGTTGAGCATTAACTGTTACGCAAGTACTTGGTAACAATTGGATAAGGAATGAGTATTTTCATATATATTGATTCATCCCTAATTACACACAAACTAATATCAGTAAAAGTGCTCCTAAAAAACTATTTGTTTTTGTTATTGTGTGTTGTGAAAAGTAGAAAGTCTCACGTGAATTTATTAAAGAATTATCCCGCGTCCTTTTTGAGTTTGAAGCTATTGCAATATGCCTAAATTTGAGCACTTAAAGTGCTGCTATTAATCGTCTAAACACACAAAAACCAAAGCCACCAATAAGAAGAAGAAGCAGAAGAAGAAGAGGCAAAAAAAAACATGGATGCAAATATTGGCGATAAAAGAATCATATTCGGACAACAGCCGAATATCACGACGCAACGTCATCAGTACGCGCATATATTAGCTTTAAATGGACCCAATGCACGTCTTCTTATCGATCATCCATCGTCTGCAATATTCCATGTCGCGCCAGTGGAGACAAATTCTATTGCAACGACAGCAACCGTACTAACTCAACATTTGCAGCAGCAGACGCAACAAATACAAACGTTGCAGCAAATACAACAACAACCTACTCCATCACAGCCACAACCAACACCCCAGCAGCAGCAACAACCGCGACAGCAACAACAGCCTCGACAAGCACAGCCACCACCACCACCTCAGCAACAACAGCAACAGCCTACACAACAGCTACAACAACAGCCTACACAACAACAACAACAGCCGCAGCAGCAACAACAGCTTACGCCACCACTTCAGCCGCAGCAACAACAATCTACGCCACCACAACCTATACCGCAGCAAATTCAGTTTACAGTCTCCAATCATCTGCAAGAGCAACAACATAATTTGTTACAACAACAACAGCTCGACCAACTCAATTTACAACAACAACTACAAATAAGCGGCAGTATCCCGGCTTATCCGCAGCACATGACATTCAAGCAATCACTATCACCGCCAACAACGCCACTTGAAATAAAGTCGACACAAACAATAATAGCGGTCGGTAAATATGATCTTACATACGATGGGCCTTTGAATGCAACAACATCCGCGAAATTAACACCTCCATCGAAATCGGCCAAAAATCGTTGGAACGAAACTCCCGAAGCACGCGCACGACGTTTAGCAAGAAATGCCGAACGCATGCGGGAACGTCGTAAACGTGAAAGTGAGGACGAATATCGACGAAGATTGGCACGCAATGCAGAGGCCAATCGGATACGTCGCCATAACGAATCGGATATGGAACGTTCTATGCGTTTGGCGAAGGGTCGTTTACGTTTAGCTAAAAACGCCGAAGCGAATCGTGTACGCCGTCAAAATGAATCCGATGTACAAAGAACCATAAGACTGATGAAGAATGCAGCACGACAACGTTTACGACGCGCCAGTGAAACTCCAGAAGAACGAATAAAACGTCTTGAAAAAGCCGCAGCACGTATGCGTTTGATACGTGCAACCTCTGCCGCAATGTTCCCTAAACCCCCTCTTTCTGATCGTCTTATAGGTTTTTAAATGCAATACGAAAATTTGGATCCTTATTTCGAAAGAAGTGTCATCCAGACGATGATGGATGCAACGTTGTGATAGCAAAAATGGAAAATCAGCAATTCTCTTATAATGTCACAGCATCGAACGACAAACAGATTAAATGAACGATAAATGAAACATCACAATATCATTAACATCAAATCTGATGATACAGTGCGATGAGATACTGAGATTGTAGACAGCGATCGTAGATATCGCATAAGGAAAGAGGGACAAAAACAGGCCTGTCACGAGAAAAATCGTTCACGACAATTCTCAATTTAAATTGATTCCAAGACTGTGAAACAGAAGAAGATTCCAAATAGGACCAAGCAAACAACGGTGTGCGAAACCTATAGGTTTGAAGGGAAAATGCATGACCGTTCATTTGATCGTTTTCAGATTCAAAAGAAATCATATCCCTGAAGCTGCCATATTGAACTTGAATGAAGCTACACTTCCATGGATTTCTTTTTTCAAAAAGCTTCATCTCGTATTATATCGAGCCTGTGTATCTTTTTTTTAAAAAAGAAACACTGTATAGCTATCAACTAACATTTTCCATTTCCCTTACATAGTTTTGTATAAATCTTTTGAGGATCTTAAACTGGAACCAGAATGGAAACCAGAATACAGTATTACAGTGGTATTTTGCTGTGACGTAAGCAAAAGAAAAAGATCATCTACTGTGTACCATCTTTTGTTATCGTAACTTTAAATCTATCGTTTTTGGAATGATGTCTCATCGGCAGTAGAAAACATATGAGAGACGCAAGTCGTCCTGTTTTGCTGCTGCTGTGAATGAATATGAATTAAAATACAATAATATAGCTTAATTAAGAGTATTTTTATAAAAAAAAAAATTAAAAAAAATTATGAGGAATGTAGACACGAGTAGATCTTCGTGCACGTATGTTTGTATATTTTATAGTTCACTGCAATTATTATGGATAAAGTATTCCAAACAAAGATGTTGCATGCAAGTAGTTACACTTTGAAAGAAATTGCAATTTATCACGTTCAATTTTAACTTGACCCCATTATGTCACGACGCCTAAGGTTCATAATACATATTAAAGCAAGACATCAACATTAACGCTTGGAATACATATTAATCACATAAAGTTATTTGCGTATACCCCCTTTTATCGAGTGTATCAATATTTATGAGAAATTGGTAAAAAAAAAAAAAAAAAAAAAAATTGCATTCGCCTTTTAGGATATGATATTGATAAATTGTGTTTTGGTCCATCTATCTATATAAACTACAGCCTATACTTTCTGTATCCATAGCTTTTTCGTCGTTTTTGTAATTATTTAAAAAAAAAACTCTAGTCAAAAAGATAATAAAAATCATCAAGTAGAAATATAATCCTTTAAAGTGTCGTTTTCCCTACAGAGTGAATGAAAATAATTTAGAGCATTAGATCAATGACGACTCCCCGCAGATAATGAAATTACTTCTTTGGCCGACGAAGGAACGAAAATTAATAGAAATCCAAAAAACAAGATGGAGAAATGTTTTCATAGGAGTCTTCAAAAAGTACGAGGCTGCAAAATGTTCATATAATTTATAAGGTTTCCGATATAAAAAAGCCCAAGTAGAAAACAGGAAAGGGATTCGTATTAAATTGTACATGTGCAAAAATATATCTTGACATGATTTTTTTCTTATAAATATATCCATTTTCTGAAATTTTTATCTTTATTCTAGCTTGAGGTCAATTTTCTTTTATTTATTCGTTTTTATATTCTACCATTTACTTTCAAATATCCATCTGAATCAAAATAATGGCTGTAGTCGTTTTACCGTTAGTGAACTTTCCGCGTCAAAGTAGTTTTAAGTTTAAGTTTTCCAAAATGAGCTGGAGACGTAGGTTGTGTTTTCAAAGTATAAAAAAAAATATTGATGTAGGGAGTGATTTGAAGTAATTTAGCGAAAAAGAAATACAAATTTTTACCAGTTGCATCAATTGTGCGTGTCCTGAAAATCGTTGAAGGATATTAAAAACGTTTAATTTGAACATAGAGAAAACTTTTATATCATGTGTACCAGACCTGGGCAGACGCAATTACATTTCGTAATTGATAACACACTCAATTACAATTACTCGTAATATTTCAAATGAAATTGAATTTTCTCAATTACAATTACATGTAATTGTACTTGAAAGTTTTCCAATTACAAGTAATTTTAATTGAAACACCTCAATAAAATTGAAAAAAAAAGTAGGAAAGCTTATATTGTTTATACATTTAAGCATATAAATATACGGCAAAATATTAGAAAGCTGATTTTACCGAAGTCGGGCTGGACCAACCTTTGCTTTCCTACTTGTTTTTTAATGTAATTGAGGTGTAATTGCGAAAATTCAATTACAATTACATGTAATTCAAGTCCTATTTGAATTTCAGGTGTTATATAATAGATAATTATCGCAAAACGCCCTTTAGCCCACTGCTGCCAGATTTTTTGGGGAATATTTCCCTGAATGTCTGAAAAGAATGCCAAAACTCACTAAAATTTAATTTTAAAATCTTCTAAAATCGAAAACTTGGTCCCATAAGGTCCCATAAAATTTTCCCTGACTTCTTTTCTGCGCTAAGACTCCACTAAACATCATAAATGGCTTTTAATTTAGGGTAGATTGTCCCAAACTGTCAACAGTGCTTTAACCACGGCCAATTTTTGGAAATTACATTCAAAGCCCTAACATAAGTTCAAATATCGAGTTTCATCAAAATATCTCAAAAACTTCCGGTGTTAGACCAGTTCTTATGATTTTCATAACACGCCCTAGTACTGGATGCATTCCCAAAAATTGTCCGAACCGGTCCATTCTTGAACTTGTTTTTACTCTGGTCCCCGTGAGCAAGCATACCAAATTTCGTCAAGATAAGAAAACTTTATACAGACAGACAGACGGACATGACTAAATCGAATCTCCTGGTGACACTGATCATCTCTATATATATTTTGTAGGTTTATCTTGACTGGTTCTGGGTGTTGCACACAACCATACAAACTTAAACAAAGTTTGTCGGGTATCAAAAAAAGTACTATTTACCGCATTCATGAATTCGCGTTTATTCAATAATTTTTTTCAAAAAATACTTTTGAAGTCCCCACTTTTCCAATTATTGGAAATTATATTTAGGAACTTCAACCAACTGGTGACAGCGAATTTGCATAGAATCTTGACTACGGCAGCGTAGTAATTTTTCAATATGCCAACGAACATTTTTCTTTGGGTCTTGGCAGGGCCGGGTTAAAGCTGTGGGGCCCAGGCCAGCTGCTGAGTGGGGGTCACTTTTTATTCGCCCAAATATCTCAAATAAAAAATTTTTTAAATTAATTATAATTAATATTAATTTAATTACGTTACAGTGTGTGGGGGCCTTAATCCGGCCCTGAGTGTTGGCTCTTTCCAATTCCGCTTTCCAATAAGATTTTGCTATATTTACATTTTTTTGCGAACAGTGAGCTCACAGTACATACATAGATACATACCGAATCGCATCGGATTTCGCGCGGTTTTCTTAAAAAATTTATTTGGGTCTCTTTATAAAAATTAACTACCAAGAAATGTGTTCTTTAAGTTCATTTGGAAAGAAAGAAATTGATGGATTGAACATTTCAAATTTGTTGGATTAAATAAGTAAATGAATGCATAAAATTCATTGCGGCGAAATCATGAAAAATCAATAGGAATGTGCGTTGTGTGTAAAAGTAAGAAAGACATATACAGACAAACAAGAATTTATCGGATAGCTTGTGTATGTTATTTGTTCCCGATAATTCCCTTCGATTCGTTTTGGGAACGTCAAATTATCAAAATGTCAGAAGCTAAATCTAGCTTATAACGGAGCCCCGAGGCTAAATCTAGGTTATAGGTACGAAAAAAATGACATCAGGTAGAATTTTGTAAAGAAAATATTTTGTAAATATTTGTTATGTCGAGTTTTTGGTTTTGATTTCGTGCCGCGAAATTCGTGAAAATTTTCGTCTTAAATTTTTGAAAATACTTTCAAAGAGACATCTAACAAAGTGATGGGTCTCTGAGGCCCAAATGAAAAATAAGCCCGCAATGCAAATAACCATCATTGCAGCAGCTACAACAACAACAACAACAACGCTAGGCAGGACAACAGCGAGAAACGACAAGTTGAAACGCGCAAGGAGAATCAATAGAGGTCCAGAGGATTTTGTTCAATCTGTCGTAAGTTGCAACTATAAGGTCCACAAAAATAAAAATAATGGAAGATCCCAACAATGGGATAAAAATAGAGCCAACAATTGAACAACAGCAGTACGCAACCCATTTACTCGCTATCAATGGCCCTGGACGTCTACTCATCGAGCATCCCTCATCGACAAGTTCATTGTTTGTGCCACACTTGCAAATGCATCAGGAGCAACATCATTTGCAGCAGCAACAGCAACAGGATCAACAGCAACAAATTCACTTGCAACAACATCATCTTCAGCAGCAACAAGAACAGCAGCAGCAGCAATTACAGTTACAAGCGGCGCAACAGCAGCAGCAGCAGCAACAACTGCAGTTGAATGCAGCAAATTTAGCTGCAGCCGCTGCATATCCACAGCCATTGTCTTTAAAGCAGACCAGCGTTGGGCAACAGCCAACACCATTAGGACCGCCATCAGTCACATCATCGAGATCATCACATCCACAGCGATGGAACGAGAGTCCCGAAGCCCGTCTACGTCGTTTGGCACGAAACGCTGAAAGGATGCGGGAACGACGTGCACGAGAATCTGAAGACGAATACCGGAAACGATTGGTACGCAATGCGGAAGCGAATCGCATGCGGCGTCAAAATGAATCGGAAATGGAACGAGCAATGCGATTGGTTCGTAATGCTGCAAGGCAACGTTTACGCCGTGCAATGGAAACAACGGATCAAAGGTCAAGACGATTACACAAGTTGGCGGCTCGCATGCGCCTCTATCGTGCCAACGAAACTCCCGATCAGCGGAAGGTGCGTTTGGCTGAAATGGCGGCACGTGCAAGACAGCGTATCGCTAACGAATCAACCGAAGAGCGAAAGGAAAGACTGAGAAAGCTAAACGATTACGCGAAAAAGGTCAGAGAAAAGAAAAAAATCTTAAAGCAAGAGGTTGGCCAGCTGCCGCAGCAAAATCAATCTGATCAACTGCAGAACGCTGGTCCCAATAATGCTAACGCTGCCAATTGTACTAATAATGAGAATCTTAATTTAAATCAGGCAGCAACACCGGCAACACCAGTCACCAATGTAACCCAAGCGAATACGTTATCCCATGAAGATCAGCAATTAACCACCGATGCTGCCGGCAATTATCAGACTCAGGCTGGCACACAAATCGCAAATCCTATTGAATATTATCAGAATATGTTTATTAGTCCGGCGGCAGCTTTGCGTCCAACAGCGACTCTACTTAAACAGGAACCCGCTCCAACGCCAACGCCACAACAACAGCTCCAACAGCAACAATCATTGCAGCAAGTTCGATTCGCACATCAAACGCAATTGCTTGATACCGATTCAAATAGCCTATTCCATCAACAACTGTACGAGGAGGACTCGAAAGGTGTTCCCGGCGGTAGTGATGGTGGCAGTACAGTTCCTGCTAAATTAACGCATGTGCCCCACTTTGGTACAATTGCAAATTCAATTTTACCGGAACTATATCAGAATAAGTACGTCAAAAAACAGGAACCTCAGGTATTGTTATCGTCTAAAATGTCAATATCAAAGTCAGCTCGTGATAATTTTGTTGCTTTCAATTCAAGTTCGTAATTATAGTAGTGCTGTAAATGACTTCTTGTGCCAATTCGAACATATCCAGATATTTTTTGAACACTCAGGGTGGTAGTTACCAAAAAGTTTAAGCTAAGGCTAATTCTTAATCTGTCGAAGTAAAAGTGGTAGTTATCAAGTCAAATTAAACCGGTCTTTTTAGATTTAAGTCCAAAAATATATGGTTTTTGCTGTTTTCGAAAACTTTCAAACTAGCAGGCCGATGGAAAAACGTTAAAATTTGAACAGAAGTATTTTTTCTTTTGAAGTTTTTAAACATATGTTTTTTGTTTAGCTTTCTCTGCTCTCTTCGAATTTTCGAACATTGTCATTCTTCAAAATTTATGACTGCTTTTGATGGGGTAATAAACCAGGTTTAATTGATTTGGTAACTACGAAAATTTAAGCTAAAGCTAAGAATTTACTTAAACCTGGCTGGTAACTACCACCCTCAAAGTGTAAATGTGAATAAAGTATAATCAATAGAAGATGCCAAAACAAGATCAGAAAAAACCCACAAATGAATAAAGTAATAGTCCTCGAATATTATTAGTGGTATTCAAGCAACAGTGCAAACGCAGTGTGCAATATTTGCACTAGTCAAATTGCGTACAAAAAAAGCAGTGCAAATATTGCACACTGCGATTTGCACTGTTGCTTGAATACCACTATTAATTTTTTTCTGTAAATCCTTCAAGAGATTAAGCAAGAGTACGGAATATTAATTAAATTTAATGGGATTGATACCATGTCTGTTGAATAACACACTGCTACAAAAAAAATTTTTTAATACACTTTTTCTATTGGTTATTTTATGCCTAAACGCTACCCTAAGACTATAATTGTGAATCCTATGAGGTCAGAAGGCCCATTTTTCGCTCATATTTTTCGCTATTTTCACTCTCTTACCGAGCCATATCTTAGCAAACAGTGCAAATTATCCCAATATTAGACATACCAGTTTTTGCGAGAATCGTAACGAACATTTAAAGCCACAGAACTCGATAATCGGATGACAAATGTGAAAGTTATAGGCGAAAACTTAACTCAATTTTTATTATTTTTTAAAAACGTGGGGTATTTGGCATTGTGCGAGGTATGTAGGTATGGTATGTAGGTTCTCAATGCCTAATATTGGGATAATTTGCACTGGTTGCTAAGATATGGCTCGATAAGAGAGTGAAAGTACCGAAATTTTGAGCGAAAAATGGGCCTTCTGACCTCATAGGATCCACAATTATAGTCGTACGGTAGCGTTGAGGCACTTAAAATTTGCGTACGGTCTCCATCTTTCCGAATTAGGTCTATCTGATTGACTATTTTATACGGTAATTGAGTTATGGCCCGAAGTATGGGGCAAAGTAGTGAAAATTGACTTTTTACATTTTGGACCATATCATCATGGACCATCAAACCATTGACCTTTTTGGAATTAGGGAGCCATAAACTAACTTAAAATAACCAATAGAAAAAAAGTATCGAAACGCTGTAACATTGTGTAATGATTAAATTATGATTATTAATTTATGAATCATTATAAATAATTATTTTGCTCAAATCAGTATCAATAATATTTGTTATTTGTATATGTGGCTCATTATTAATGATTAGGATTGCCAACTAATCGTAAGATAATCGCAAATATATGAAATTAATTAAAAATCTAAATAATTTAAAGAATAATACAAAAATAATACGAGTTAAATAAACCTTTTTGATTATTTTTTTTTTTTGAATTATTTAAAATTTATTTTAAATAAAAATTGACTAGTATCGACTAACGAATTTTCAAACTAACAAAAGAGGCGTGAATACGATTACTAATCTTAATTCAGTTTTTAAAGGTCTAATTGAGACCTCGAAGAGAAGAAAAACAATAGCGTTTAGCGTATTTGAAACCATTTTTTATAGACTGTATATGCACTAGAGGAAACTCCGGCTGATATGGAAATTTTAAGATCGTAGGGCGATAGAAGTTAATTGATAAATGAAAGCAACAAATTATTTCGTTTGATTTTTGATAGCAAAAAAAAACCATCGAATAAAAAATTTAAATAAAAATTTTTTGACTTTCCAGTCTGATAATGGCGCGAGCGACAACAGCGGGTCTGTTGGTCTACCCAATATAGCCAATCAATCAAAGGTGATCGTTCCTTCGGCTTCAGTACTGAGTGGTGAGAAACAGAAATCCTCACATCCACAGATTCAGAATCCTCCGACACCGCTTTACAATCAATTTCCCTATCTAGCGACGTTTCCAGCCGCGGCAGCAGCTGCAGCTGCATCGAATACATCTACAACTGTGACATCGCCCGCAAACACTGTTGGTGGCGTCTCGTCAACGAGTCAGACAACGGCAGCAACAACCACTACATACTATCCAATGTATCATAATGGCTTTCAAATCGGTATAGCACCGAACACAGTTCCGCCACCCTTCACGCCAGTACATTTCGCCAATAGCAGTAATTCAACATCTGGCAGCGGGGCGACGACACCAACTGGAGCAACACAATTGGTTACACAGCCAGGACCAGCGTATAATCTATTGACAGCTGCTGTCGCCTCAACAACCGGTCAAACTATTCAAGATTTCCCCAAGCCGGCACGCGGTCGTCCAAGGAAGACTATATTCGTTAATAGCATTGCCACAGATGTGAAGGATGTTGGCGGCGTTGGCGGTAGTGTGGGCAATATCTATACAACAATGACACCAACAGTCTCTGGTGCTGGTGATGTTCAAGATGATGCCATGCGGCATCAAAAAGTTAGCGCCTTATTAGAGCAAGAGATCAATCAAATGCTAGCTGCTTCTCCGCAGCTAGCGCAGCGTGGTATACGCGGCGGAGGGATTGGCCATCTTAAATTGGAAGAAAGTGATCAATTGCAACAGCAGCAACAAACGCCGATGCAACAACATTCCCCCGCCGGCTCGGTACGTAGCCGCGGTAGTGGCCGTCAACATAAATATGAAACGGAAGATGAGAAACGTATAAGGCTCGATAAAATGGCAGCACATCAGAGAGCATTGCGAGCAAATGAAACTCCAGATCAACGTGCAGTGCGTTTAGCCAAATTAAGTGAACGCGCCCGGCAAAAGCGTGCCGAAGTACGTGCTACCGAAACGCCCGAAGAACGCAAAGACCGACTTTCGAAACAGGCCGAATATGCGCGCATGCGCAGATTACGTCGCCATGCACCGCGGACGCGTCTCGTTTATAGCGATGAGGCTTTGGCAAAAATTGAGCTAGAGACAACCAAAGTTGAAGCGGAACTCTTACAAAAGACACAATTGCAGCAGCAGCAGCAAGCAACAGCAACAAGATGAAGAGGAACAACGGCAGTTGCAAGAGTTACAGTTGCAAGCCATACAGCAGCAGCAACAACAACGCCAGCAAGAGCAACAACAATTGTTGCAAGCCAGTGAGTCGTTGGCGCAGCTGCAACATCAACAACAACAACAACAGCAGCAACAACAACAAATCACGGTATCTAATAATGGGAATGGCGGTAGTAATAATTCCGGAAGTGGTGGTGGCAGTACATACGGTAAGAGCAATGCGTCGGGTAAAGAATATCCACAGCAGGAGAATAACGATATGCTTAAAATACTTGAACCAATCATCGTTATGAAAACGAAATAAGCTAGCTACGTCTCCTACTGGCAGCTTTACCTATGTACCTCTTATCCGATTTTTAAATCAATTTAATCATTTTTATTTGAAATTTCTTGCTTTTGTTTTGTTTTTTTTTTTTTTTTTTTTTTTGGTTGGTTTTATAATTATTCCTCATTTTATTTTTATATGACATCGAATTCTACATTCACCCACAGACACACAAACACAGGGAAATTCTAGCCCTACATGGATAACGTGCGCCCAATAATAACGTCAAGAGTCAAAAGAGCAAAGCGGGACGTGTGAACTAAAGCGAAGAAAGAGATTGAAAGCAACGTGGACATGTCGTACTATTAGAGGATTGTACCAAAAACAAAAAAAAAAAATTAAAAAAAAAAACAAAAACAAAAAATCCTAAAGAAAACTATGCAATAACAAATGGAGAAGAGACAACACCAAGAAGCTGCCTTCAACTCATAGTTTAAGAACGAAAAAATAACGGAAAAAATTGATTGATGTTATTGAAACAATTTTTCTCAAAACTCATCACGCTCACCAAATCAAGAAAAAAAAAAAAATTATGAAAAAGATGAGAACATACGAACTCCCACTACTTCCTCTTACTACATATCGTCATAAAACACAAGTAACTTCGTTTGGAAAGCATGTACACAATATAGTCTATACATTGAAAAGTCTATTGTAAAAAAAAAAAAGCAGAATAGGCTGTCTTGATACCGTTGGCGGCGCTTCTGTTACTGTTAAACTATCAAATTCATTTGACTTGAGCTCAGAGCTCCCCCCTCCAATCTCGATACAAACTTCATTATTTCCCGGATGTGGGAGCAGCCCAAATAATTCCCCAAAAGTACTCATAAGCAGGGATCTCTTATATATCGAAATAGAAGTATCATTGCACAAGTTTCGCTTCATTCGAGTGGGGAAGCCTTTTATCCGCGATAGTTACTGTATTCCCAGAATATTGTTGATTATCAATCGTGAATGATTTGTTAGGATCATATATGTGCAATTGGTTATAAAGCGTTTAAAGATAAGTGATAAAATCAGTGGTACCTTTAAAATGATTTAAAAAAAACTTTTTTCTTTACCTTTTGGATTTCTTTAGAAGTTGAATGTATAATTTAGCAATCCGATATATTTCTTTACAATCACAAACAAATCGAGGCTGGATTTAGTGATTTTTAAGCAATGAGAGTTTTTCTATCAAAATCTTCGAAAGACTTTAATAAAACTTTTTTTCTCATTCGTTTTAAGTAAAAAGTATAAAATTTTGTCAAGTTCTCATTTGTGATTGCATTGAATTTGTGGCGCTTTAAGAACACCCCTAAAAATTTGATTTAATATATGACGGATTAAAGTGCTTCCTCTTATGTTTAAAATATATTAAGTCGCTTCTAAACTTTTTTTTATTAGAAAAACATGAATTTTTATACAACTTCCAGGATATTCATATGTGAATACGTTTTGCTTTTCAAATGGAATGACTTTGAAGAAAAATTTAGAAATTTTTGATTTCGCTAAATATATTTTATATCCCAAAAGAAGTTCGAAATTTCTTTAAAATTGCTGATTAACTAAGTTTATCGTTTTTATACTGTTTTTTATTACTTCATTGCAACCGCAAATCTTCAAAAAGACTCCCCCTAATGTTTGGCCGCCTAGAAGACGTCATCAAAGCAGCAAGCCTAAATATTTTACGACCATTTACAGTCATACGCACATTCTATTAACACTCCCCGACACTCATACCCCTAATTAACTCACATACCAATATACATATGTAATAACAAATCGTAGAAGTAGTGTGTAAAAATTAATATATATAAATATATATTTATATATATTTTAGGTATTGATAAAACGTTTTTGGAATAATCCCAACAAACAGTAACAACAACCGCAACAACAGACACAATAATATTAAATTAAATGTTAATGAAAATAGCTTTTATTATAATTGATAAAAAAAAATTATTTTTAAGACGAAAATGAAAAAACAAAATGAGAAAATTTTAGTTTAATTGACAGGCAGTCGATAACGAGTCGGCTTTAAGCTATAAATTATGAAAAAAACAAAAATTTAATTAAGTTACAAAAAGGTGAACATCAAGTTGCGCATAAATCATTGACTAATGTAGTATAGAAATAAGCATTGGAAAAATTATACATATATATATATATACATATATAAATTGCATCATGCGATTAAATTCCGATAGGAGCCTAAAGTTAAATAATCAATGTCGTTTGTAGCAAAACAAAAGGGAATAATAAAAGAAAAAAAATCGTGTAAACATACTAAAGTCTACAACTGTTAAAGTAAAATTAATATGAAATCAATAATCTATATAATTATAATTTTAATAATGTAATAATATATATTATTTGTAGTCATATGCACATATGCATAATATGAATAAAAATAAAATCAATAATTTTTTAAAGTAGCACAAAAATCAAAAGTCAAATCCATTGGGCACATAGTCAAATGAATCATGAAATTTTGGAAACAGTGGATTTTAAATCGGGATTTAATGACGTTTTCATTGTCCAATGATATGTTGGAGTCTCTTCGAAAAATATTCTATGCGATCCCTGGTTGTTTATCTTGCATTATACATGCGCTTGGATTTAAGCTGACTTAAATTGCGGATAAATAAAAATTATCTCGTGGAAAATATTACTGGGGTGTAGTAAACGAAAGTCAGTTCTATGCTAAATAAATATTCTGGGAAATTTTTTCGCTAGAAATTTTTCTCGGCGGAAGAAGGAAGTACAGTGCATGGTACAAGAAAACAAGATAGCGCCACTTTAACCCGATGATGTCACAAATACAAAATAAGAGCTTCGTTGTTGTTGTTTTGCATGTTAAGCCCAACGTCACAACTATACTTTAGCAACAGTTTAGGGAAACAGCAACAATGCGAATGCTACAAAATAGTGGTACCCGAAGTGGCGCTATCTTTCTCTCTTTGTATCATGGTACAGTGTACTCTCTCTTACCTGTGGGAGCGAAAAATATGAAATTATATTTCAAGTCAAAATTGTATTTCAAGGCAAAATTATATTTCAAGTCATTTAAGAGCTTTCAAGAGTGACCATCAACCTCTTAACAGAGGTGTCCGCTTAAGAGGAAAGAGAATCAAGAACACTAGAGCACTCCCAAATATTTCTATACAAGTTCAGTTATTGTAGTGCCTCAGTTATGGGCTGAAAGTAATTGAATGAGCTGATTTTTTTATTTTTTCGTTTTTCAAAGCCCTTTTACATACCTATAATGTGCCAGAAAGCACAGAATTTGTAGTCCTTAAATCGTGTGCTATGTCCAATGAGAAACCATTAAATTGAACTTTGCATCGAGTTTCAATGACATCAAGTATCCCATAAATCCTTCGCTCGTAACATTAAATTAACCTTTTTTTCTTTTATTTAGATGGAGATAAAAACTTTACATAAATTTGACACCGAATATCCAGCTGATAGTATCGAATGGTGCCCGAATGTTGGCTTTCGCGAATATTTCGCTTGCGGAACGTACTTTCTTGAAGATAAAAATGTCGAAAATTCAAAAGCACCATGTCGCCGAAAAGGAACCATAATAATATTTAAGTTCAAAAAATCAACAAATGAATTTATTGAGGTTCACCGATGTCAAACTGCAGCTATACTTGATATGAAATGGCTGCCTTCAAACGACTCAGCATCAGAATTAACAACGACAGCTCCAACATTAGCGACAGCTAATGCCATCGGGGAAATAGATTTATACTCATTCGAATCGGAACGTTTGGAATTACGTTCATCGATTGCATTAGATTTAGATGTGGAGCACAGTCTTCTAGCCTTGTCATTAGATTGGGATTGGCCGCGCAATGATTCGGCTACAAAAACCAATAAGCATCGTTTATTAATTTCCGATTCGAAGGGGGAAATAAGTTTGCTCGAATGTACTATCAACGGTATCGATGGGGACGGTCAGGGGACGTATAAAATAGAAAAAATTAATATATGGCAAGCACATAATTTTGAAGCATGGACTTGTGCTTTTGATAAATGGGATTCGAATTTGGTTTACACTGGAGGCGATGACATTATGGTACATGTGTATGACTTACGTACATATGAACGTGTCCTTACAAATAGATCTCATGCTGCTGGAGTTACATGTCTTTTAAGCCATTCGAAACGTGAAAAGATTCTTCTTACTGGCTCCTATGACGAACGTTTGCGTATTTTTGATACTCGTTCTATGCGTAATCCAATGGCAGAGATAAATCTCCGAGGAGGAATATGGCGCATAAAATCGGATCCCTATGAAGGAGACCTTGTTCTTATTGCTTGCATGTATAAAAATTTCAGTATTGTACGCTTGCCATTAGCTGGAAGTATTAGTGGTGAAGTATCACTCGAATTATTAGCGGTCTACAATGAGCATCAGAGTATTTGCTACGGTGCGGATTGGTGCTTAGATATAGATGAAAATGAAGATGGAAAAAAAGATTTGTACATGGCCACTTGCTCATTTTATGACAACAAGTTATGCGTTTCTAGTGTGGAGGCTTAAGAGTAAAGCTAATATATATTTATTTTTTATACCCAACTTATTTTTGTTTTTGTGGACTATGTATGTATGTGGGCTATGCGCAAAAATCGGCTACGGCTGCGGCTCATGGCATAGGCTTTTTAAATTTAGTAAATTTAGCATGTCATGCATAAAATGAATTTACAGAAGTTCTAAATGCAATTTTCTTATAGAAAACAAGGAGGATAACTCGACAGTGCATTATCCGATTTGAACAATTGATGCCTTAAATTAAAGTCAATTAACTCTTCTAAAACCTGTTTGCATACATTTTTGAGATTGGTAAAGAAAATTAAATTCTGTAGACCTTTAAACTTCTAAAACAAACATTTTTACAGAAAATTTATCGAATATTTTCCATCGCCGGCAACTGAAAAATCTATCGCAAGCAAAGTATTTTTTTTTTTTTTTTGATTTTTATTGAAAGTCGGTTTCTTTCTCAACAAAATGAGATATTGGTTTTAAAAATCTATGCATAAATGGCAAAAATATAATTGTAAGTATATGTAAGGGAGTAAAAGCAAGATAAGCAGGGCTCGGATTTTGTTGACTTATATAAATTTAAGGCATAATTTATGGAGTACAAATTTTGTTCAACTCACAAAAAGTTGAGATTCAAATAGATTTTTAACTTCAATATGAATTTGTTTAAAGGCATAAAAGCGGTTTGAAGTTCATCTTCGCTAAACTTTTCGCAAAATGTTGGTAAGAACAATTTTTTGCCTCATAAAGTATGCTTTCAATTTATATATAAAAAAATATATATAAAAGTCAACAAAATCGAGCCCTGAAGATAAGCAACGACAATGGCTTTAAGCTTAAAAGTATGCAAAGTATTTTTGTGATAAGGCTCTTTTCCGACGCTGCATGAGCGACAGTTCGAATATACAAATGACACCCATTGCATTCCTTCAATATAACCGGTTTGATGTCTGTAAATGTCCAACTGTTATATCAAGCATTTTGCTGTGCATAAAACTGTCTGTAAATGTCCAATTGTTATACATCATAGCGAAGAGCGCCCTCTATTAGCAGTGTTGAACATTTAATATTTCATGCTCAAAGTATGGCAGCTGTTAGTAAAGCTGCCCACAAATGCATATACAAATCCATCAGTCAGTTGAAATCGTTTTGGTACACACGATGGATCTGTTGATGGATTTTACTTTGCGTTTATTCGTCAACGCGTCAACGTCGCGTTGTTTATTTTTCGAAGTGAGAAACGAAATGAACAAAAGCCACACGAAGTGATACGAAGGAGAAGCAAAAATGCCGAAAACTGTAAACAAGGCTACAGACATGCAAACCGATTGAGAAACAAAGCAGTTTATCAAAAATTTTTGAAAACTTGCGATCTGATTGTCAACCAAGCCACAGACATGCAATTTTGCGTCGATTTCAACCGATTGATGGATCTGTATATGCGTTTGTGGGAGCTTAAAGTATTTGTTATCAAATGTATCGAGCTCCTAGAGGCCATTTACACGTTAAGACATTTCGATAATGAAACACACTTTTTGTGGGCTAGGGACGCGCGGGGATGTGGTATGGTAGCGTTGTTCTCTCTTCCCCTGCCTATCTTGGCACCGAAAATTTGTTTCATTATCGAAATGTCTTAACGTGTAAATAGCGTACTATCGTATTTATTTAATGTAGTGATAGGCAAAATGGGAAAATACATCGATATATATCGTATCGATATATTTAAAAAGCATCGAAATTGAAACGATACTATTACGCTATTTACACGTTAAGACATTTCGATAATGAAACACACTTTTTGTAGGCTAGGGACGTGCGGGGGTGTGGTATGGAAGCGTTTTGCTCTCTTCCCTCCGCCTCCCTTGCCAACGAAAATTTGTTTCATTATCGAAATGTCTTAACGTGTAAATAGCGTATATCGGGGGAGAAATATCAGCATAAACTTTCGATATCGTTATAAAAATTTCGATGTTTTGATATATCGATGTTTTTGCCCATCCCTAATGTAATGTGTACATCCCTAAGCAATATATCAATTTTGTGTTTTGCCGACTTTTAAATAAACCAAATGGGATTACAGGACGAAGATAGTGGTATATAAACATGTGCTTTCAAAATTAACCATGTACTCATTTAATCTTTTATTAAGGTTCAGAATCATCCGAAAGTGATAGAAGCATTGCGGAAAAGAAGGTAATAATTTCACACTTTTACATTTTACATTTACTTGCCTTTTCATAAAACGTATTGCGTTAAAATCTTCATGAAAAAATCCTCATGCCTTTTAAATTTCACACTATAGTTTGAGTTCAATATTAAAGTTAAATGAATTTCAAATTTGCAGACGAATCCTACTTCCACGAACACGGAACAAAATCCACCATCACCAGCGAATCAAGGGTTTGTACTCCTTTTTAGTATTTTAGCAGAAAAAATGCAGAACCTCAGTAGGCAGTATGCGTATGATCGCTAAATATATCCATGTCGTTTGCCATTAATTTCTTCGAAAATTTAATTAACAGTGGAGGCTAACATGTGTCATGTTATCGAAAATGCTGAAAATGCTAACTGCTGTAAATGAGTTAAATCATTCTCAAAATTCAGAATTTCTAATTTCCTGTTGAAGATTTGAATCAATAATTTTAGGCCCCTTTTATGAATGGCGACTGTCAACAAAGTTGATAGTTGATAGTTGATACTTTTTGTACGGGCCATAAAGTCGTTCGTCGCAGGTGACGAAGTTGATACTTTGAAATAAGTAAAGACAAGCATGGTCTACAATGTAAATAAGTTTCAACTGTGTCCACCTGCGACGAACGACTTTATGGCCCGTACAAAAAGTATCAACTATGAACTTTGTTGACAGTCGCCATTCATAATAGGGGCCTTAATTCATAATTCAGTTTTTAAAAATGAGCTACGAATTCATATTTATAATTCATTTTTTAAATCTCTGAGTTAATTCATTTTGTTTTTAGCTTAGAAATTTTAAATTAAATCAATTGAAATATATTTTCGATTGACAGTCATAATTCTGGAAGTAATGCGTCAGGATCTGGTTCCCGCTCTGGCTCACACTCTCCGGGCTCACGATCAAGGTCGCGTTCCCGGTCGCGTTCCCGATCACGTTCAATATCTCGCTCACAATCTCGTTCGCGATCACCTCAGAGTCCTCAAAGTGAACATTCGAGACATAGTTCACCGGAGAAAACTGCAACAGTAACGCAACCTCGTGAGGACGATGATACACGCTCTCAATCGCCGAACCTCCAAATCGATGATCATGCATCTTCTCGATCTCGGAGTCGAAGTGGTAGCCGAAGTCGCTCCGGCTCACGCTCGGCGTCCAGTTCTCCGGCTAGAAAATCACGTTCCCGTTCTAGAAGTAGTGGCTCAAAGTCCAGAAACTCGTCTGCCTCGCGGTCTCGTTCCCGATCACGCTCGCGTTCTCGATCGCATTCTCGGTCGCCTTCGCGTTCTCGGTCTGGATCGAAATCTGGAAGTCGCTCTGGTTCTGGATCTCCTGTTCAGAAAAAACGACGCGTCATCTCCAGCGACAGCGAGTCTGATGAAAAAGGCAGCAAAAAAATCGAAAAACCATCGCCTCCCAAGATCAAGAAGTCGAAAATTATTGATAGCGAAAGCGAAGAAGAAGAAACAGTAAGTAATTATTTTTCAAAGACAATCGAAAATGCTCATAATATTATCGTTCATTAAGCAACCAAAAATAGAGGCTTCCGATATATTTGGAGATGCCGACGATATCAGTGCATCATCTGAAGATGAGAGAAAATCCGCTGGGAAACGTTCCAGTCGCAGTCGATCAAAATCCCGGTCTCCAAAATCTAGAGCAAGCTCGGGTGGTCGTTCGAGATCAGGTACACCGCGATCGGTACGTTCTCGATCTGGTTCGCGATCCCCGTCTCGTTCAAGATCGCGAAGTCGTACGCCAAGATCGAGATCACGGTCACCGAAACGTGCAGGCGAGCCTGCCGCAACTCAGAAAGATGACGAAGTCGAGACAGTTCCAGAAACACGTATCGATGTCGAAATTCCAAGGATCGTTACCGATTTGGGGAGAGATATACACTTTGTTAAATTGCCCAATTTCCTGTCTGTAGATACAAGACCATTCGATCCAGAAACATACGAAGATGAGATCGACGAGGAGGAGACAATGGACGAAGAGGGTAGGCAAAGAATTAAGCTAAAAGTTAGTAACACAATACGTTGGCGAGAGTACATGGATAACAAGGGTGAAATGGTAAAGGAATCGAATGCACGCTTCGTACGTTGGTCTGACGGAAGTATGTCATTGCATTTGGGCAATGAAATTTTCGATGTATACAAACAACCATTGCATGGTGATCATAATCACATGTTCATACGTCAGGGTACAGGTCTTCAGGGACAAGCTGTCTTCCGTACGAAACTAACCTTCCGGCCACATTCGACTGAATCGTTTACACATAAGAAGATGACAATGTCGCTTGCTGATCGCTCTCAGAAGACAAGTGGAATTAAGATCCTAACGCAAGTTGGCAAGGATCCGACTACCGATCGTCTATACCAGCTCAAAAAGGAGGAAGAGAAACTCCGGCAAGCCATGCGCAGTCAACATCGTCCGCAACCGAAAAAGAAAAAAGCTGATACGCATGGAGCTAGTGGTAATACTGGTGCCTACCAGCAAGATGATGGTAGCGACGATGAGAACGCATTCTCCGTAAATGCTATTAAAAATAAATATAAGAAAGGCATCAGTGCTTTGAATACTGCATCGGCGCGTAAAGGAACGGAATTGAAGGCATCTGCTATTTATTCATCAGATGACGATGATGGATCTGATTTCGAGCAGAGACGTCACAAAAAAATTGACAAAGTCAAGTCAGTTAAGGCATTGCAGGATTCAGATTCAGATTCAGATGCCCAGCAAAGTACAAGTGGGAAGAAAAATGACGAAAAAAGCGGAAGCGAGGGCGGCAGTGGAAATGAGTCCGGAGGCGGTGGTAAAAGTGGCAGTGGAAGTGATGGGAGCAATAGCGAATAAGTGGAAAGAAAAATATATGCGTTCGTTTGACTTTTGTTTTAGACTTAATTAGCGATAAACAAATGATAATAAAATCGCAATTTAATAACTTCATTCTTCGCAAAAATCTTATACATATGTAGGTATATTTTTAAAATTTATTTTCACCTTTTGAAATTGTGTAATAAAAACTTGTTTGCTTATTAGATTCGACCGAAAATAATCTGCATGTAGAATAGTATTTTCTAACAAGTCATAACATACAAATGTCTCATATTGTCACGTCATGTTGTGTTTCCTCCGTTATCAGTTCTTAAGAGATATGTTCCATAATAGAATCCAGCTTAAGTTGCAAAAGTCATAAGTAGGGCTCGGTAAAGAATTCCATAAAAATGACAAAATTGATTGGAAGCGATGAAAAATGCCGTTAGTGTCTAATTTTATGTACAGTGAAACCTCTCATATGCGGACATCCACGATTACGAACTTTTTACCCTCGTGAGATGAAGTTTGTGTGAAAAACACATCAAAGAATGTGTAGGAACAAAAAAGAAACCACATACGAGGTTTACCGCAGTTGAGAGGTTTCACTGTACTTTGACTAATGTCAAAAATATCATTTCAAATAACATTTTCTGTCGATTTTATTAATATTTTATGGCATTGAACTTTTAGTCGAAGAAACCTCCTCAAAATAAAATAATTTTTATGATTTCTAAACCATAAAACAAAGACCTTAAGGACATTTTGCAGAGGAATGAGGCTGGAGAATTTTCCTACATTTTTTTTCAAAGCGGCAAGAATGTAATTATGAAAAATATTGAAGCAGTTCAAAATAGAGTATGACCTATGTCCTAATGGTTGGGTAAATGTCAGTTAAACTTTCCGACTTTCATCGGCTGAGACACAAAGATGGAAGGCGAATTTTATCTTAATATTGCCGCCGAAATTATTACCCATACAAAAAGTTTTTATATGAAAAAGTGATTGAAAGAATCATTAAACTTGTGTACAAAGAATTTTCTAATTATTGGAACTGGCCGTCTTTAGACACGTGTACATTCAGTCAACAAGTTTTTTGGTGGTTTTGTTAGTACGTTTACACAGCAGCTAATAGCAATTACAAAATAATCGCGAGTAGTGCAGAGGCCAGATTATAACAATTTTTTCATGTTAACTGGCTGAAAATATAGCGAAGTGGTAGCACTCATACGTCAACCTATGATTTGAGTTTTTAAAAATTTTTTATAAGGCGATAAAAAGTTTAGATTATTTGGATATAGTTGTTCTCCTGCCGATCCAATGAATCCAAAAGCGGCAAAAAATTGTGAAACGCTTCCGTTTTCATGTGATTGGAATGAAGAACGCTGCAAGATCGACAAAATAAGCAAAATCTGCGAGAAAAAGTGGCAAATTGTGGCTTATTACTGGCAATTAGTCTCACTACTCACGATTTATTTTCATGAGTTAGCTAATCGCGATTAAGATTTGTTCTCATCGTTTACACGTTAAAATTCGCGAATCGCGTTTTGTTATTTATTGATTCTTCTGATGTACTCATAACGATATCTTATTTTAAAATAAAAGGAGAACTCAAGCATAATTTTACTATTTCATTAAAATCGTTGGTGAAATGAGCGACATCCTTTCCATACTACTGATAAATAAATTACGTCACAACAGCATGGCGCTCAAGTGGCCTGTCCACATTCGAGCATGCCATGCGAGCAGCTCGGCTCGATACAATGCCCGATCCTAAGTGGTGATGTACTATATGGTGGTGATGTTGGCGATCCAATTCATCCACCAACATCACCACTTCCGATCGAGCCGAGCCGCTCGCATGAGCATGCTCGAATGTGGATGGGCCGCTTCAGTGATTGTTATTGTGGTTTGATATAATAGTAACTAAATCACAATTTGTTTATTTTATATTGTTTGCATTATATAACATTCAACTATTATAAATATAAAAAATATACTCGAGAATTTAAAATTTCAATGAAATGGAACAATGTTTTTGCCGAAGTTAAAGCTGACATACAAATAATTCGTCAAAAAACAATAAAATGCAGCCCTGTGGCATGAAACACGCACACACATTCAGGTGATGCAACTTTTTTTTTAAGTAACGGTTCTTGTTAGGCGCGCTTTGTACAATGTTTCTCGGCAGTTTTCAGAAAAGCAACAAAAAATTGAGCAGTGATATTCCGGTCGTTAATTATGAACTACAGTAAAGAGCAATTGGAAACGTGGAGGCAACAATTACGTGATAGCTGCAGGAATACAAACATTCAAGAATCAAATTCAATAGACGAAAAGTTTCGCGAACAATTGTTCCGATTTGACCCAATCGTAAGACTTCATAGAAATTGTATCGAGTCCATCGATCTGCAGAAAGAAAAGTGTACCTTATTCGAACATTCTGATATATCCTTAAGCGACGACAAAATGCCGAAAAGGAAAAGATCGAGGACACTTAAGGCTAGAAAAAATGAGCTTAACGATTTGCTTAATAATAGCTGTGATAGTGCAGTTGTCGTTTCGGAGCTTTCCAACAAATCAAGTGAAGAGCAAGAGAAAGCCGCTGGCGGTAGTAATTTAATATCTCGCATATGCAATGACGAGTATGTGGATAATATTATTAGCTCTACTCCGACCCCAACTCAGCAATCCTCCGATAGTTCATTCAATCTTTCGACGGTTGTGAGACGCAAAAATTCACGTGGTGGTGCAACTAAGAAAAAGAGCACTGCCAAGCCAAACAGAAGAAGTCAGAGGAATCGTAAGAAGAAAATCACTGCACAGTTGGAAAGTTTAAGCACTGAATCCGATTTTCCCGAAAACGATTTGCAGGAAAACGAATCGCCTGAAAGAAATTTAATTCAAGAAATCGTTGATATAATAACAAAGGACGACACGAATAGTACAAAACAAAATCCTTTTATTAACTATGAACCAACTGTTAATGATGAAGGAGATGAAATCATTATAAAACTCCCACGCTGCAAGAATGGCAAAGCGATAATCGATTTGAGGAATTCAAAAAGTATTCCACCAATGAATTTCTTACCATCTTTGGAAGAGACAACGAATCAACTTCGCCCTTTACAACAAAGTGCTCCAGCAATTCCATGTTCCAGTGCTTTCGACCCTGGTGCTGGTTACATAAGACCGACACCGATCGCACAACAACAATCTATGCAACTTATAAATCAAGAAAATTCTCTGCCACATTTAAATGGAATACAACAACAAGCTCAAGGAACTTTCATGCCATCGAATTTGTTTATCTCCCAGTCGAGTTCCGAAACAAATGCTCTAGGATGGCAATTCGATAGTTGCTTCAAACCAGTAGTGCTGCACACAAATAAATATGGCGTCATTCAAACCTTCGTCAACAATGATGGCTCGTATCCTATTTCCTGCTTCTTCACGCCAAATATGTCGGCGATTCCAAAACATAACGAAAAGTCTACGGCGGAAACTAAAAAGAAACCCACAAAACGACTTGGTACAAATGTAAGTTCCTAAAAAACCAAAAACAACTGCCTATTTTAAAATATAATTAATGGTATAACTATTAATTTGTAAGTTTTATCCACATACAGTGTACTCTCTGCTTGTGGACACCTCTCTTAGACGGACAGTTTTTGGGAATGCTCTAGTGTTCCTGACATTCAAGTATTGAGAGGACACCTCTGTTAAGTGGACATATTTTTCGGTCCCGTAAGTGTCCGCTTAAGAGACATTTATATAAAACGAGCCTTACGCCGTCCCTACTTTTCCAACTTTTGTAAAAAACATTATCGACTTTAAAGTCCAGCAAAATAACTTGAAAGTTCGATATCTATGTAGAAGAGTACCCTTAAATATGAAGAGATCAAGTCCATTTTCCTAGAAGATATTTATATCCATGAAAGAATGTAATTTTGCGCCGATTTCTTTTTGAACTTCCCTATGAATTTGGAGTGTAAGAAACAATTTTCGAAAAATGCCCTTTTGTCGCGACTTTCTTTCTAATTTTTGCAAATAACATTGAGGACCTCGAACTTAGTTCAATCTTTAAATATCATTAAAATATCTAAAATTCAGATTATAGGTACCCCTAAAAAAGGTCCGCTCAAGCCCATTCGCAAACCTGTTCTTACTCATGCCCCCGCAAATCTCCATACAGAATTTTTTCCTTCAGACCGATAGAAAGGCAGACAAGTTTAGCCTAAATGGATTCTCCTAAAGCAACCGATCATTTCTGTGCACATATTTTGTGGTCTACTTGTATCTTTCAAAGCCGTATGTATCGCTTGAATCGACTAACAACTGCAATATCAAGTGATTAAAATTTTTTCGAAATTTCAAAACAAACAACTGATTTGAAATCTTATTATCAATTGTTTTTAAATGGTTCCTCAAGATATCATTCCGTTACTCAATGAAAGAATCATTTCCAAATAGTTTCAGCCTCAAACCCAAATAATCGGTTCAGTTATGAGAAATATAATACTACAGCGACTTCACGCAATCACATAAGGGGATGTTTTTTTTTTTTATAGAATTCTCAATTGCTTTATAAAATTTGACATACAAAACTGGTGAAACTGAACGTAGAGATTTCAAAAAGGGTGCTCGTTCTGCACGAAATTCTTGACAGAGTTTATCTCTACGTGCAAACGCACTGCAGTGCTTCTGGCTGAAAATGCAAAATTGGCAGGCTAAGTGCGACACATTGCCTTGGTTTCTTAATTTGCTAGCCATGAGGAACTCCAGTGGGGTATGGCTTTGCATATCCAGTACGTAATTTTTTGTTCACGAGACAGGGCTGTCAAAGTGGATTGCTTCGCTTAGACTTAGCGTGCCATGGGTTACGGCTTTGTCTCATATGAGATTTTAGTTCGAAATGCAATAGTATTCACTGTTGCCAGTTTAGCGGGATCCTCCGCGGAATTATAGACATTTATGATCTTTAGTGGAGTTTTAGGCCAGAAAAGTGGTGAGAGAAATTTTTACGGGAGCTCATGGGCGTCCCGTGCACAAAAAAAAAAAAAATATTGAAGCGTGAAGTAGAAATAACAATGAACTTATCATAATGCTTTTCGTGTTTTTTTTTTTTTTTTTGTCTTTTGTAATTCATTCTAAGGAACTTAGCTGTTGTTTCGTGCGTTTTCATAGCCAACTCTGAGTGAATTTGCACATTTCATACACAGAGGCTGTGTATTTCAGATTTCCGGGGGTCCATAGTACCATGGACGTATCCAGAATTTCAGTTAGGGAGGGGCAGATACAAAAAGTTTGTTCTATATGTATGGTAGGAACTTTTGCGTATGTTCTCAGGTGTTGCCACATGTACCCATAGGTTTCCTTCTATCTTCAGAAAATCGATTTTGGCAGCCGTATCTCATTTCTTGATACTTTTGGAAAACTCTTTTGCGGTGTATGCTGAGCAGAAACTAATTAGAGGGGGGCAGCTGCCCCTCCCTGCCCTACTGTAAATACGCCCATGCATAGTACATATATTGAAATTCCTCAATTGCAAGCGGTAATATTTTGATGCACATGATTTATTACAGAGGGTATAGGGGGGAAATATTTGGTACTTTATTTCAAATTTTGTTTAAGAAAAACCAATTTCTTTAAATCATTATAATTAATGTTTATGTTATTCTCGTTTGCCTTCATCAATATATTTTTTATCAGTCCAAAGCTAAAAAAAAAACAGGAAGCAAAACTTGTAATGATCAAACTCAATCGATGCCCGTCAAAATAACATCCGAAGGATTTGAGAAAACAATGTACATCGAAATGTCAATGAATCCCATAGAAGATGTAAAAGATAATAAACCGAAGAAACCAGTTGGCAGAAAACGTGGACGGCCTCGTAAAAATGAAGTCTCACAAGCGGGTCCGACAGCTAGAGTGCGACAATCGAAACAAAATAAAAAAGCGAAAGAAAACCAGGTTAAGATAACTTCGGATGAAACCATTCAAACAACTAAAGTCGTGGCTGAAGAAATGCATAACGAAAAGGTTTTTGCATATGATGATTCATTCTTGGCTGCCCTGGATATGCCAATTCTAACGGAAGAACAAGGACGAAACGATGCATTTTATGAAATTCAATCGAAAATTAAACCGTTTGAATTTTTAGAGAGTAAGCACATAAATTACGCAAAAGATACTTACATATTTGAACAGTGGAATATAATTATTTTTCTTTCCAGACCTTCCCATGGATCTAATACAAACTCCAACAACTTCAATTTCAGAAAATTTTTCAATCTCTACCGAAGAAAGGAATTTATTAGAAAGTTTTAATAACGGCGAAGTTGGTGTAGTTCTGGGAGAATTCGATATTAGCGGCGATTTGTTAGAAAATGCAGAAAATAAGAAATGTTTGAGTATAGTTAAAAATGACACTGTTTTGTTAGAACGAGAAAAAGAACATTTAACTCAAATCATACAATCTAGTGATGAATTGATTGTATTAAATAATAACAATGATAATCAAAAGGATGACTTAGTTTCTGTTGTTAAATCATTTAACAACTCTAAATCTACGTTATCAAAAACAAATATGGAATTTGTAAACCAATGTACAATTTATAGCATTGGTGATGAGCTAAAAATTGAAACTGATCACATTACCACCACCCAATTACAAGATGAGTCGTTATTTAATACTCAATCAGATGTTCAAGAAAAAATGCCTTGCATTGAGGAAAATGATGTTAAATCTCAAAATTATCGTAATTTACAAAACTACATTAACGATCATTCGTATTCGATTGTTGAAAAGCGAATAACGAACAATTCATTCGATATGAATGAGGGGAAAAAATTAATGAAAACACTGAAAAACCCTTCCAATGGGAGTCCCTCAAGACAAAAAACTACAGAGCCGTGCTTTGTAAATGAAATTCATGAAGATGCAAAACTTAGACCAGAGCCCTCAGATGATAAAATTTCCGATTCGACAACGCCATCAAATGAAACAAATCCAAGGAGTCCAGCGCCGTGCTCAGTACATGAAGTCCATGAAGAACCGAAAGACCAGGAAAAAGAATGCTTTGAAAACAGAAATAATTCAGTAACACAAAACGTTTCAACAGGTATTTCCATATATAATATAAACATTCATTAACTGCAATTACTGTTTTTATACTCAGCTTTAGCAGGGTATATTATTCTTGTTTGGATCTTGTAACAATTAAAACGAAACTCCGCTGATATACATATCGATAGCTTCGGATAGAAAGGGCGTAACTAATTTTTTTTTAAAAACGAGATTTTTGCATTTTCTGATGGTCGACTCTCAAATACACCCCCTCCAAAAAAATTGACGACCTTTGATTGAAAATACCGAAGTTATAGTTACTTTTAAAAAAGCCCTAACTCATAGCGAACAATTTTGCGAAAGAAAAAAGCCCTAACTCACAAAAAGACGTTCAACTACGCCAGTGATGGCGAGACCTATAAATTAACATTCATAACTGTGCGTGTGCATTAGGGTGATGACTTTTTTTTAAACTCTTTTCCTGTATCATAGTACGATGAAATTTTATTAAAGACTTCATAAAATACTAATTTTAAGGTTATTTTGTAAAAAAAATGTCACGCATCAAGTCATTTGAAAAATTTAATTTTTGATTTTTTTTTCCAAATTTTTGATGTTACTGTAAGCAGAGTCGCTCCTAGAGGGGTCAAATGTAAGACCAACTACCATTATTTTTTTATTCCCAACAATTTATCCAAACATACCTTCCCCCTATATCCACTCCTTAAGGGGGCTCCAATACAAAAGTAATTTTTTTATGAATTTTCCCCCCACTGTCCTAACTAGCCCCAGAGTGCCCCTAGAGGAGTCAAATGTTTGACCGACCCCCATTAACTTTGTCTCATTAACATTTTTTCCCAACATACTGACCCCTTATCTCCCCTCCTTAGGGGGTCACCCATACAAAATTACCTTAATTTTATCACAATTTCAGACAAAATGCCTGTCACTACAGTCAAACCCCTCCTAGGGGGCTGATATATATGACCGACCCCCATTATTTTTTGACCCCAAGTATTTTCTTTAAACATACCTACCCTCTATCTCCCTCCTTAGGGGGTCCCAATACAAAAATAGGCTTAAATAAAAGAAAAATGCCTCACGAACTTCAATTTATAATATAGATGCCGTAGGAACAAGAACGAGCATTTTCAGTATGTATATTCGAAAAATTTACACAAGTACCTTTTAAACGAGCCTAATATGAAGAATATTGGATTCGTTTTTGGTATGTTTTAATAATATGTTATAATTATTACTTTTTTTTTAAAACTTTTGGGTTCCATCCCCTAACTGGCCAAATAATGACCCTAGTAGAAAAAGAATAAATTTTCTACTCAAATGCCGCAAACCTCAATCTATGACGAGTTTTTTGAGACTATAACCATTAAAATCGGTTAGTAGTTTCTATTCATAAAATACAAAGACCTAACTCACGTGTTTTGAACGAAAATTGATATCAAAAAGCCCTAACTCAGAAAACTGCTCGAAACACAGAAAAAATAAAAATTCAAGCCTAAAACAAATTTCGTGCGTAGTATTTAATTGACTTTGCGTTTAAACTTTTTTTAAATATCTAACCTTTGCGATTTTATGAAGTTTTTTCCTTCTCCTGTAAAGTAGCAAAATAATGAGTTACGCCCTTTCTATCCGAAGCTATCGATATGTATATATATACAGGGTGTCCCGTAATAAATTGCTTTTATTTATACGGTTGTTAGATGAGGTCATGATGTAAAAAAATTTGTATGGCAGGGGTATCCAAAATGTAACCCTGAGGAGTTATGGGGTGAAGAAATAAATTTGGAATAATTTCAGGAAAAAATTTTACGTTTAAACGTTATGTTTTAGGAAAAATTAACCCTTTCCATATGATTTTTGTTTTTGCTCATCATGATATGCAACCTTATAAAAAAAAAAGCATGGACTGAAACTAACAGTTTCGATGTTTTTCAAAATGTTAAAAAGCAGCACCAAAAAGTTTACACAGGGAAAATTTTGATACCATTGTAATCCTCAGGCCATTCTCTATGAGATTCTTCGATGCCTTTTTTTAAACTTTTTTCAAAAAAGTCTAATATTAACTAATAAGTAAAGACTTTTAGTTTTTCAGTCAAACGATAACTGTTAAACTGAGACAAATATTTTTTTGTCAAAAATAAAAGACTTTACGAGATTACAATTCAACCATTTATCCAATTTAAAGAAATTTGGTACCAATCGATAGGTTTAAACTTGTAGTATCCAAGAATTTACAACCTATCGATTGGTACCAAATTTCTTTAAATTGGATAAATGGTTGAATTGTAATCTCGTAAAGTCTTTTATTTTTGACAAAAAAAAAATATTTGTTGAATTTTAGTAAGAGAAACTATAAAGATTATGATTACGCCATAAAACACTACGAAGTTAGGTATATCATAGGGCGTACTAGAGCGAATATAATTTCATTACTCTGTCTATTTTTAAATCATCTCTACCTTTTATATCATATTTAAAAAAAATTTTCAGACCAACACAAGCAACATTCAAGCACGTCAATATTGCTAGAATCGGATTTTCTGCTGCCTCCGCTAGAGTTGGACTCAAAGTTACATGACATTTTAGACTTTGAATTGAGCTCTGATAGCGAAATTGAAGGACCAGATGAATGCATTCAACTTTCTCAATCAAAAACGAGCAATGAAGAGGACAACTTACAGAACGAAAATACTGAATCTAGTGCAACAAATCAGCCGTAAGATTCTATTGAATTTTCATTACCTATAAATTTTTTGATCTGAATCCGAATCTGAAACCGAAACATCGAGTAAAATCATTTAGAAAATTTCTGAATCAACAATTACGATTCAAGATGAAAGATTACAGCAGGAAAAACTAAGATCTAGTTCAGACTAAGATTTTATCAAATTTCGTTTATTTGTCGATTCTCATAGTGTTATCGTATAACATTTTTGGTTTTGTTGTAGCGCCTCCTCTGACAGTAAAAGGGATGAATCAACTGAAGGTGTTCAAAATTCTGAATTAAAAAAGAGTACTGAACCGACAAAAGTACAGGTTAAAAAAATTATTTCCTGGTAAATACTTAACGAAAAAATATAGCTTATTTTAGTTTTCATTTGCCGATTTCAACCGATTTTATTGCAGTAATCCAACAGCCGAAACCAATGAGAATAGTAAGGGAAAAGTTAATAGTAGGCGACTGAGTATCAGTGTGAATAAGTAAGTTAAATTTTAATTACATATTGATATATCTTTTTTTTATACTAATACCGTTTTACGAATTTATAAACTAAAATTTATTTTTAACCCATTTTCTGGGAATTTGAAGATATTGATGAGTATAATATGTTTTCTTAAGAAATTTTCAAATCACTTAACAAAAAAAGTTCATACATCGGTGAATCAAAATAAATGTTTATAACTAGTATCAAGTATCTGATGTATAAATTCATTAAAATGTAAGGGGAAGAATACATATCAAAGTACTCCCAATTTTTATGTGATTGTTTACATAATCAAATTTTTTTTTTTTTTTTTTTTTTTTGCAGAAATTTCAGTTCGAATGAATTGCCACTACGTAGAAATTCGGAAATTATCATACCAAAACTTTCAATGGCCTTACTCCACAATCGGCAATCCTTGGAAACTACATCGTCTTCATATACTGGAAAATTTAAAATTCCAAAACTAATCGATGCTTTACCCTTGCCAAATATTAAAAATCTTTTAAAGAAAGGACAAAAAATAATTCCGAATATTCAAGAAAGGAATTTAAATCCGAAAGAATTATTACCAAAAGGAAATTCTATACCTGAGACCGATAAATTGCCTACTTCGACCCATGTGACTACAATGAACAATGTCTCGAACGTTTCAAGGCGAGTTGCTTCGCAAATAGAACCGACACAAACTCCATTTATCGAGAATATTTGTAATGGGAAGTCCAAAGAATATACAAGTGAATTCAAAGAATCACCAACTGAGAGTGTTGCATCGATGGCAAGGTTTTTTAACATAACATGTTTCTCATCTCTGGTCGAAAAATACCCCAATGGAATGGAATTTAAAAATTTGAACAATTTGCGTAACACAAACAGTGTGCGCGAAGAGTTTAAGTATCTAGAGAGCTCTGAGGTGGACATACTCTACAAATTTGTCATTAAACGTAAAGTGCTACACAGGTATTATTTTGATGAATTTGCTTATTATTACGTTGGTCAGCGAAATAGCAAAAACCTATGTCGAATGCTTATCGATGGTCAGAGGTATAAGGATTTTCCTGTAAATAAATTTTACTTCATCTATGACTGCCTAATAAATTGTGGATTAAGTAAGTCGAATGCTTGCGGCAATATACTGAAAAGAGTAACCCGACGATCACCGGAAATTATGACTATAATATTAGACATTGTTGTCGATTCGGATTGGACATTATTTGCGAATGAAGTACGTCGGATTATTTCTGAGCATCATAATATTGTCATAAATGACAGAACAATTTCAAAAATGGCGGAAAGTTTTATCAACAATCCCGATTATGGTATTTTAAATGTATTTTTGTTTTGTGTCTATAAACTGGATCCGACTGAGTGGGAAAAAATTCGAGGACATTCAGCGTTACAACAGATCATATCCCATTACTATACGACATCCCACTACTGTACGACATGTTGAGAGGCATTCCATCATCTCGAGGCAATAGTTACAAAAAACAATATAGGTAAGATCAAGAACAATGCATGTGGAAAAGTCAAAATTTACTCTATGAATTATAATTTCTACTGAAAATATCATAATTCCTAACACTCAGTGGTTTCAAATTTAAATTTAATGCATCATTGCTCATTCAAATACCATCCATCCATCAGTTTTCCAAACCAATGATTATGCATGGTTACTTTCAAAAGTTAAAATAAATCGTTTGCATTTCTTTTTTCTTTTCAGGCTTTCAATACAAATAATTTGACTAAATTCGCAACATTTTTCAAATTCACTGACGCAAAGAAATTAGAGCGATTATAGTTTTATTTTTTAATTTAAATTAAAAAATTTTTTGTTTTATTAAATTAAATTTTTTTTTTTTATTTTTATTTTGTTTGATTATTTTATTTTTCTTTGAAAAAACAAAACTACAATTCTCTCGTTTGTATATAAAGCAAGTTCTGTTTTCCAATTTTTTTTTTTTTTTTTTTTTTAACAAGTAATAAAGTGTATATCGATTTCTTCAAAGAGACTTAAAACTTCATTAACTCCCAGAATTTATTTTTTTCTTGGTTTGTTTTATTATTTGACGTTTTTTTTTAGCTTTTAGAATTTATAACATTCCTGGATTGGTTTTATTTTAAATTAATAAAATAAACTAAGTGGTCTACACTACCTACATTCCTTCAAATAACCTGATTATTTAACGGAAACCTTTACAAACGTACGTAAAAATAACGATCCGTTGGCTATGAAGATAAGCAGTTCCATGCTGGACATGCATCTCTGTGGTGTGAGAGTGCACCCCTTTCTGGATTGTTTTCATAAAGTAGATGAAAACGCATCATCATCAGGAAAATATCAGAATCGTATACACATTTTATTTTTCACCACAAAAGGCTGTCTCCCCCAGGTAATTGATAAATAGAATTACATAGATCTCAATATTATTGTTGAAGTAGTTCGTATATAAGTGTTCTTCTTCATTCATAACCATAAAGGGCTAATATTTCTTATGAAAATTGTTAATCGTAGATGTATGAATGGTTTTGTTGTCTTTCGTTTATGTAAGCGATTTAACGTCAAAAATTAAAGCTTTGAATTGACTCTATTATCTTAAAACAAAATTCATTCATCTTTAAAATAATTTCTGAATAATTAAGTTGAAATTTTTGCTATAAAAGGGGCTATCTCCAGATCTGTCAGAAATGAAAAACTTCATATAAAAAAACGCTTCAGAAATGAATCAGTGTTTTTTTTATATGAAGTTTTTCATTTCTGTTTAAATTCTGACAGAACTGGAGAGAGCCCCAAATAGTTTCAAATATTCAAACAAACAAACTGTTAACGTTCAGTTCTGAAAATTAAAAATATTTACATATACATATGCATTTATTTACAGTCGAATCTGGATATAACAAATCCCTGAAATAATGAAACGCTTTTTTGTTACACGGACTCTTCTAAATAAATTATTTAAAACAGTAAGAAAGCAACAGTCGTCAAGCCGACTTGAAATACCCAACTGACATTGAGCGACTAGTTTTGCTTCTATTGTGGTAATGCAATAAATTATTTCCTAACCTTTATTCGCTGTCAAATATGTGCGAATTTAAGCTTACCTTTTACTTCGGAGTTAAAAACTTCTCATTTGTGCTGCAGTGGCGCTACAAAATTTTTGTTCTAATTCATTTGCTTGGTCAACCTATGTTGCGAATTAAGCTTCATATTAACTTCACAAGTTACGATAGCCTTTTTTGGACTTATTGTTGGTCTGAGTTTTAGACGGCGTCCAATTTATTTACGGAATATGTCCGCTTATTTGTATTTATGTACACAATTCAATGAATATGTTCATGTTCGCAATTACAAGCATTTTACTGAAAAACATAATTCATTATGCTGCAGTCGATTCATTTTATAGGAATACTTACATTACTTGTCAATTTCTACTTCATTGGTATAATTTGGGAATCCGAAACGAAACAACAGACGTTACGATACTGTCAAATCGATCAGTTTGACATCATTTCTATATGAAATTCCAATCTGGAGAATTCTGTTAAAGTTTGCACAACTATATCTACGCTGATAAATAACGAAAAATATACATTCCGATTCGACTGTATTGAGTCTTTTCTTCTTAATCGTTACTTGATCCATTTTCAATATTCGGTCATATCAGATTGTATCATGGTATGTTAGGAATCTTCTTCGTCATCCTCGCGATTATCATTTCTATTGTTATCTCTTTAAAAAGTTTTCTTTCCATTTCTATTATTGTATCATTTGTATTAAACAACCAATCGTTAGATACCACATCATAATACACAATGAAAAAAGATTAAAGTGCAAGTGATAAATCACTGCAGATCTTTTTATAGAAGGAACAAATATGTTTCGAATATAAGCAATTAGAAAAAGATCCACAAAAAATTTGTTTGTAGAACTCTTTGAAAAACCTACACGTTTACAATGACATCGTGCGCGACAAACTATTATTTCGTTAAGGCATATAAATTCAATTCAATTGATCGTTTTATCACCGATCATACACTGAGCGAACACAATGAAATTAATGAACCTGATATCCAAAGTGGCAAAGCAGTGTGAGCTGACGCGTGTCCGTTTGCCTCTCGCTAGAGTCCACAATCGAATCAAATAGTTCTCGCAAGATAATCGCTCTGCGAACATCGAAATTTGAAAAGCGGACAATCATTTGTATGTCCCAAATTTTTAAATTTAAAACACGCGTTCAAGTGTCGAATACTTTGAAAATTTATTCGATTTTTAATTAAATTGAATCATACTAATTAAATAAATTGATGTGATAGATGAAAGATGATTTCAATCGAAATGATGGTGATTTTGATATTTTTCCTAACATTTTGCTCATTTGTGCTTCACTTAATTTTGCGTTCCATGAAGCGGCCCAATAATTTTCCTCCAGGTATTGTAAAAGTATATATATATAAATTTTTTATGTTTTGCGTCTCTGGTCGAGTGTCTTGGAATTATGTATGAATTAATTTGAAAATGTGCGAGCTTCAAATACTTATAAAAAATTGTTTTTTCATGTCTTCGGGAGTTTTCTGTTCACGTAATTGTCACTTTCGTTTTCGTTTGGCATGGCATGCCGTTGATTATATCAGCGAAGAGTGATTAGGAATAATACAAGATTTTATAAACGCCGGCCAACGCACGAATGATAAGTTCGAATTGGATAATTATTTCTTTTAGAGAGGGAGACTGACTATCGAACCATTCAAACCTACTTGATGATCACACTATTCTGTGGGTGTTTTATGAATGAAATTGGAGAATTTTCCATGAATTGGATGATCAAAATAATCGAACAGGATTTGTTGTTTTCATTAACAAAAGAATCGCCTGAATTTCTCCATTAACTTCAAAAGAAAGTTCATTTGAGACCAGCGAAATCAATTCGGAGACGTTTTCTGACGATGGATTCATGAAATTGGATTATCGATTAAACTATATTTACTAAGTTGAATGTAGGGCTATTTGCAATTTTTTTTCTTTTGTGTTTTCTGTTTTCTTTGAACTGAAGATTATTGTAGTAAGAAGTCTTAATTTCTCCTACCAAAGGATTTTAGTCGTCGAGATTGAGTATTTCAATTTGTTGTGAAATCATTTTAAATAATTTAGATGAACATATGTAGGTATTCATTAAATGAGAACAGGTGCTTAGCTAAAAACTGCCTACAAACATTTAAGTTAAATTTGTTGATTCGATTTGAATAATATATGGATCACGAGCTTTTAATTGACGTTAATTTACATTCAGTAAGGGTGTCATAGTCAGCCACATCTGAAATTTCAATTCTTCACATCACAATGTTTCTTTTTTCGGCATCTTTATGGCCGATTCAACTAGAAAGTGTAAAAGAGATATCATACGAATCGAATGAGACGGCATAATTTATCCTTTCCATGTAGATTTTGTTTATTCGATTGTTTGAGTGATTCTGAACGTCCCTGCAGTAAAAGAGACCGGTCCAAGGTCGACCGCGGGTCGGTCCTAAAGAAGTCAGGACCGGTCCCTTCCATACATTCAACTCACCTCTTTTAACATAGGGCTGTCATTGAAAAATAACCGGTCCCTTTTCAAAGCGTGTGGGGTAGGTTGCGGGTGAGTCCCTTTGAACTAGAGATGTCAACGTGACGTGATCGTGAGCGTGAATTTCGTGAAAGGCCAAGAATTTCCGTGATCGAGCTGATTCGTTCATAGATTTATGCTGAAATCGCCGTGATTTTCGTGAGCTATTCAAATTCACGAAGTTCAAGAATCTTTTTTTTTTTTTAGAAAATCGCGAGTTCACTTTGAAAACGTCGCCAAGAAAAATATAAACTGCGCACGCACTTAAACCTATCATGTTTCCATACAGTTTTATTGCCTTATAGGCTCTACGCAGATATGCAGGAAGTATAGAGTTCGTTCTTGTGAAGTCAGTTTGAAGCGAGCTTCCCATATCAGACAAAATTTCAAACAAATCGAGCGAGCTTCCCGCTTCTTATACATTACATTGTTGACATTGCGCAGCAGTTTTTCACTGTAATTCCGCCAAAGAATGAACGTTCTCGTTGTTAAGTTGAAGTAAAAAGACTTCGCCCGCTCAAGTTTAAATGCAACCCTGCATGCTCAATTGCTTTTCATCTGCGTATTCGTTGAAGTATCAGAAGTAAATCGAAGTACTTCTTGGGGTTTTTTTGCATGTTTTTAGTATAGGAAAATTACTTCCTGCATATCTGCGTAGAGCCCTTTTAAGGTGGGATCCCACTATCTGCGCAAATAGCACAATCTGCGACGAATTTTATCGGGCCAGATGGGCACAAGTTTCAAAAATTTCCACAATCATTGTTTGGGCTCACAATATTGTCACATATTGCCAAGAAGATCACACTTGTCAGCATCAGAGACCGAAAATTGCGTTCACACTATCGGCGCTTTGATTTCGGCAAAAGTCTGCGCATTGCGCAGATAGTGGGATCCGAGCTTTATTCATAGAAAAATTTTTCATTAAAATTCAAATTCAATTTCATTGGAATTCATGAATTTGAATTGTTTCTGATTGAAGTGAATGGCTATTATTTTTTAAAAGTAATTTTTAAAGAAAAATTCTCGAATAATCTTCTAAGACAGAGCGATTTAAGGCTTTTTGGTTTTATAAAACAAATTTTAAATAAAATTCTGAGAAACTTTTCATGAACTCTTGGGTGATCATGAATTTTCGTGATGGGTTAAAAAATTTCGGGATCGGCGTGATCGTGAGGACAATTTTTGTATCGTGATCGTGAGTGACGTGAACGAAAATTTACTCACGTTGACATCTCTAGTCTGAACTCACCCAACAACGCTCATTTTGGGACTAGAGGAGGGTGAATCATATAGAGGTTAACCCTAGACCGGTAGCGATTCGTATAAATTTCATAAAAATTTTGGGCTCCAGTCTGTTTTTCACCGAAACCATTGCATTACTACAGCGGTTTTACGCGGACGAACAAACGGAATATAGCCTCTACACAAGCATATCGAGTACACAAGTAATAAATCTTAATCAATTTATAATTCATTTTAAATGAACTGAATGAATGAAATTTATCATTTAAACGTGCTTTGCAGTGGGCTTATCACTTATCGACCTTCCTCTAATAATTTTCAAAAAAATTGGTAGCGCAGGGTAGGGCTAAAAAACTTTTTTGCATAGATTATTTACCAATGTTCCATATATTTTCATTCTTTATTTTTGTATATAAGATTTAAAAAAAAATTTTTTTTTTTTTGCAGGTCCTGACTTTATGCCCTACATGGGTAACACAATACAGCTTCGAAAGGAAGCGAGGTCACTTGGAGGACAACATTTAGTATTCGAAAAATGGGCGAAAGAATATAAAACGAACATATTAGGTCTTAAGCTACGAAACGAACTAGTCGTAGTCGTACTGTCCTATCCTCTCGTGCATGAGGTTCAAATCGAAGAAACCTTCGAAGGAAGACCTGATAATTTTTTCTTACGTCTTCGTACTATGGGCACTCGAAAGGGAATAACATGCACGGACGGGCAATTATGGTATAATCATCGGAATTGGGCGATGAGACAAATGCGCAACGTGGGATACGGTCGCTCAGAAATGTTAAAATACATCGAAGACGAAGCAAAAAGTTTGCTAAACTGCATTGAAGCAACAAATTCGGAAACAGTTTGGCCAGGATCTTTTTTGGCGCCAAGTGTTATTAACGTATTATGGACGCTAACAGCGGGGAATCGTTTCGAGCGAAATGATCAGCGTTTAGTACGTCTGCTTGATCTTCTTAGCTATAGATCGAAAATTTTCGATATGAGTGGAGGAGTACTTGCACAATTTCCATGGCTTCGTTATATAATGCCCGAGAGAACTGGATACAGGCTAGTTAAACAGTTAAACCAGGAACTCTACAATTTCTTCATGGAGACAATACGAGAACATAAAGACAATTTAACGTCGAATAAAATCATCGAGACTGATTTGATTTACGCATATTTGAGCGAAATGAGAAGTCGTAGTCACGAAGGATCGTCCACGTCGTTCAATGAGACTCAATTGATTATGACGATATTGGATTTATTTATTGCGGGCTCTCAAACAACGAGCAATACTCTCGATCTGGCAATTATGATGTTAGCTTTGCACGAGGATATTCAAAATCGATTATTTGATGAAATTGAAGAGAACCGAGAAAAGGAAGAAGCATCGAAACATTTAAGTTCACGCCTTTCCCATCCACTCGTAAGCTGGTAAGTGTTAAAAGGGCACCAAAAGGGTTTCACACCTATTTGTTGAGGGGCAATTCCATGAATACGGTCCCACCCGTGACAGTAACTTTTTATGTTTTAGCTCATCATAAATTTAAAAAAAAACGACGACGTGATTCTCAAGAATTTCAAAATTTGAAACGGTTTAACAACAGTTATTTAGAATGGCTGTCACGGTTGGGACTCGTGGAATTACCCTGAGAACATTTGGACTTTCTTTAGAAGAAAAAAATTTTTCTGTCAATAAATAATTTTCTTTTTCTTCTTCTCTCTTCGAAGCTTTCTCATGGAAGTTCAACGATTCTTTCATATTGTACCAATATCGGGGCCACGTCGAGCTCTTCAAAATACTTCCCTAGCCGGCTATGATATACCAAAGAATACTACTATTCTAATTAGTTTAAGATCAGTACATATGGATCAGAAACATTGGCGGGATCCTGAAAGTTTTCGACCTGCGCGATTTTTGGATGAGAATGGCAAAGTAAAAAACGATGAGTACTTTATGCCCTTTGGACAAGGACGTCGACGTTGCTTAGGAGATGCTTTGGCAAAAGCCTGTTTATTTTCTTTCATTGTAGAAATTGTTAAGAATTATAAAATTGAAATGTGCGACAGTGATAGGCCGTCGTTGATTTTACAGCCCGGTATTACGCTTTCTGCAAAGCCATATAAAGTTAGATTTATTAAGCGAGAGCTTGAGTACGAGTAAACTATTTTCTCGACATACATACATATATCTACTAAGAAATAATTGTTAACCTGTAAATAAGTTATACTTAATACATATAATAATAATATAATATGAACAAAAATGTTTCAGTTTTTTCGATATTTGAAAGTTTTCTTGGATCGTACTTACCCAGCAGCATTCAATTATACAGTTCTTAAATTCGTTGAAAGAGGCGAGATTCAGAAGCCCATTACGTTGGAAATAATCTTTATAAAGGCTTCATGCAGTCAAAACATTTTATAACGAAGGTCAAGGGACTGGGAAATAAGTTCATTACCGGAGTGAAAACAAAGTCCATATGTACTATGAAATTCATGAAAAAAAGACTTCGATATTACCGCGTTTTTCTGCAATTTGAATCACAAGGAAATAGCTGGCTAACCGCTAAATGACCTCTACAAAAGCCAGAATGATCATAAAACAAAATAATATAAAAATAAAAATTCCAGCACTTTTCGCGCCTTTTTTTAACTGTTCAAAGGATTGCGGAAAACAGGTGAATGTTGGCGCCATTTTAGTCGCCGTTCATATAAGGCGTAAAGCAAACTTGAACGGTGCTGCCACTTGTCGTTACAAACAATTGCCAGTTGTCAAATTTTCGTCTGCGTTTCTACTCTTGTGGACTAAAATAGTCTATCTGTCGACGTCGAAAAGCTCTGTCCGCGATGGATATACACAATTAGGTAGCTTAGGAAATTCAACATAATTGGGAATTCACCAAAAGCTACCAACAAAAACCTTAGCAGAATAGGAAATTCAACAAATTCGAGAAGATTCACCAGAGAAGCTATCACAACAATAGGTGTGGACACATTGTGCCATTGAAGAAAATTTATCAAAGAATACGGAATCGGCTCGGGTTTTATTAGCTTTAAAAGTTATAATTGAAACTTATTAATTTATTACGATATACTTTTGCTTAATGTGCACGAATGTTTTTATTTTGTATAAATTGAAATACTTTTTGACTACTGTCGAATTTGAATTGATATAAATTTAGTATTTTTGCTGAAAAAGTGTGAATCAAAAGTTATGTGGACAGTGATAGTGTCAAAAAAAAATTATTTCTATTTCTCCTTAATTTTGAGTTTCCTTGATTATTTATATGTTTTTCAAGCTTTCTCATGCATTTTATGAGTTTGGTAGATATTTATATGTAATTACTCGAAAATCTCAAATTAAATTAAAAGTGCAATGCATTTCACCACAGCAGAGCTAAAGACTTGCTGCCATAGCGTGCCTTCTCTTTCTCCTCATGCTAATGCATATGTTGAAGCAGCGTAGCTCTAACAATTGCAGGTTTGAAGAAAAGAGTTAAACCTACAGTCCTACATGTTCTACTCTTGTGGACTAAAATAAGGAATTATTTTTCTTGTGAATTCCTCCTCATTTTGCGAAAAAATTTCTTCGTTTGTGTATAGCTGTAAAAATTATATTAAGAGTATTCCCTTAAAAGTGAAGATTGATAAATGTCTGATAATTTGATATGTACTATAAAATTTGACAGAAGGTATGCGATGAACGATCTCACGTGGAGTCGCACTGCTAAGGGCAGAGAGCTGCCAGTGTTGGCGGATTCGCCAAGTACTATTTTTTATAATAGAAATACCATGGTAATACAAGTAGTAATTGTACTATTACGTACTTAATTCCTTTAATGTTTTGTATTGAAGTACTAAGTATATACTAAGTACTTTGAGAATTTTCAAGTACAAGTACAAATACTTGAAAAATATTTCAAATATAAGCAATTACTTCAAAGTAATTGAAAAGAATTCAAAAGAATGGAAAAATTTACTTGAACCAAATTTTCAATTCTTTTCAATTACTTTTGAGTTTGAGATTATTTTGAGAAAATTTTTCCAAAAAATGATGGCTAATTTGATTATTATTATTATTATCAAATTATCCATCATTTTTTGGAAAAATTTTCTTAAAATAATCTCAAACTCAAAAGTAATTGAAAAGAATTGAAAATTTGGTTACAAGTACATTTTTCAATTCTATTTTCAATTACTTTGAAGTAATTGCTAATATTTGAAATATTTTTCAAGTATTTGTACTTGTAATTGTACTTGTACTTGAAAAACTAAGAAACGCCAGTACAAGTACCAGTACAATTCTTTTAAAATATACTTGTAATGAGTCGTACTTGTACTTGATTTTACCCAGGTCTGATATAGACATGCGTAACGTATGTGCTCGTTTTAGGATGTTTCCAAGAAAATAAGAGTGCACAAACAAAAGTGCTTTTTGCAAATGGTGTGTTGCTCTGAGGACACACGCAAATGATTTAAAAATGCACACAAGAACTTCAAAGCACAGATTGGAATAGCCTTTAAGGTTGAAAGAAAGTCGTGGCACAAGGCGTATTCAACAAGGTGGTGTCAATGTCAAGTTTGTCTTCTTCTTTCTGAAACTAAACTGTTAAACCATATATTATTTTTTTGAATTTTTAGTTTTTTTATAACAACAAAGCATTGTGTTTGTTTTCGATTTGATTTTATTGTTGTAATATTGATATCTCCTTGTTAAATACGCCTTGGTCGTGGCATATGCTTTGATTTGATGAATTTTGAAAATAAGAAAAAGAACATAATAGTTTAGCTTGAAAAAATCAATTTTAGCAGTCATATTAGCCGTAATGCTAATGTTGGCTATTAAATCGCCAGTTAAAGAAAAACATTGGCGGTATTTTGGTTTCGGTTGGCGACAAATTTACTGGCAGCCCTGGTCAAATTTGACATTAAGCTTTTAACGAAGTTACATCATTTAGCAACTGCGCATATTTTTGTCAAATAATTCTTCCTGTCGCGACGTTAGTAGAGAGTGTAATAATTATGATAGTAGCCGTTAATACCAAAATCATTATTAGCTAGTTAAACGACAAACAGAAGAAGGTTGACGATTGAAACTACGTCCTAAAATGAGCTCAACGGAACAGGTGAGATGCCAAACTCTCAACTTTGATAAATGGTAGATTTTCTTCAGTGTAGTAGGAACTCACCAAGAAAGGCCCCTCACTTCATTTATGTATGATTATTTATATACTTAAATTAATGTTTATTTTATTTAGTTGCGTTATTTTATTGTTGTTAATATTTCCTTATTTATTTCTTTTCAGTTGTGTTTAAATACGTAAAATTAAACCATCTTTTTGAGAATCCTATATGCACAGAAATAATTACGTCCATATCAGCGGTTCCTTTATTTTATTTAAAAAATCAAACTACGGAAAACAAATTTATTCCGATTTCAAAAAGACGCATATGTCTAAAAAAAAAAAACAAATGATTCATATCATTAAAAATATATATTCCTAAGCACTTGTTCAGTTTGAGAAAAGCCAAAGAATATATTTTTTAATTGCATTATCCGCCAGCGGAATCTAAAAGCAAAAACTGTTATCCTATTGAGTACTTTTTAATTTCGTACTAATGGCGGCCTATTTGAATCGAACAATATCAACAATTGCTGCTTCTGGCACTAATGCTTCGGCGGCAAATAAATCGACTGCTGAAATACGCTCCAACGAACTTCGATCCTTTCAAAATCCTGGTGGGGAAACGTCTCCCTTGCAGATATTTGTAAGGGCCAAAAAGAAAATCAATGACATTTACGGCGAAATTGAGGAATACGTGTTGGAGACTACACAGTTTATCAATGGTAAAAATGTTTATTTCAATCTGAATACGCCTATAGTATAAGTAAGAAATCATTTCAGCATTACATACTGAAGCCGAAATAGTTGACAAGTCCGAGCGCGAACTATTTGAAAGCTATGTTCACAAAGTTTCTGCCATACGAGAGGTTCTCACGCGTGATCACATGAAAGTTGCGTTCTTCGGACGAACCTCAAATGGAAAAAGCTCGGTGATCAACGCAATGTTACGCGAAAAAATTCTACCAAGTGGAATTGGCCATACCACGAATTGTTTCTGCCAAGTTGAAGGTTGCGATGGGAAGGAAGCATACCTTATGAAAGAAGGATCCGATGAGAAGTTGAACGTTGTGGTAACTTCTACTGAAAACCTTTTTTTTTTTTGTTTGCGAACAACTTTCCAATTTATTTGTAATTTTAGAACATCAAACAACTTGCAAATGCTCTTTGCCAAGAGAAATTATGCGAAAGTTCATTGGTTCGCATCTTTTGGCCACGTGAACGTTGTAGCCTGTTAAGAGATGATGTCGTATTCGTCGACTCACCCGGTGTTGATGTCTCTGCTAATTTGGATGATTGGATCGATAATCATTGTTTGAATGCAGATGTATTCGTGCTTGTTTTGAATGCCGAGTCGACTATGACGCGCGCTGAAAAGCAATTCTTTCATACCGTTTCACAAAAACTTTCGAAACCAAATATATTTATACTCAACAATCGATGGGACGCCTCGGCAAACGAACCGGAATTTCAAGAATCGGTGAGTAGACTCTTATTATTATTAATTTTTGAACGTATTCCTTTTGGATCGTTGAGTAAAAATTTAAGAAAACCTAATCTTTTCACTTTAAATATTATGCTGTTATCCAATAGGAACTAGAAAAGGTAAAGCAAGATCAATTTTTTTTTTAAATTTCTGTTTTGATGACTTGCTTTAAATCATTTCATGCTCACAATTAATTCACGCCGTTTTACTTTGCATCTAAATATCTGATTTCTAAAAATAAGCCAAGAAAAATCATTAGTTTTCGAACTATTTTATTTTGCTTCTGTGGATTATTACCATCACACAATTGGGTCTATTCTGAACAAGTTTTTATGATCAGTTTTTAAAGTGCTTTGCTTTTCTGCTTCAAATTTGGAAATCATTTACATTTAAGCTTTTTCTTTAGCAGGTATAATCTCCCCCGTACATGAGATCTTTTTTAATAACTTCTTGGGTTTTCAGGTAAAATCACAACACACAGAACGCTGCATCGATTTTCTTACAAAGGAGTTGAAAGTGACTAACGAAAAGGAAGCCACAGAACGTGTGTTCTTCGTGTCAGCACGTGAGACATTGCAAGTGAGTACTGGACTAACCATTTCACTTCAAACAATATATTGGCACTGTTGAGCTCTCAATTTAGTTCTAAATTTCCAATTGATTAATGAGATGACATCCATAAAACATTGACCATTACCCGTCAATATTCCTTCAGGCACGCATTGAAGAAGCTAAAGGAAATGCACCACATTTAGGAGCAATTGCCGATGGATTTCAATTACGTTATTTCGAGTTTCAAGACTTCGAACGAAAATTCGAAGAATGTATTTCACAGAGTGCTGTACAAACGAAATTTGCGCAGCACAGTTCGCGTGGTAAAAATGTTGCTTCTGACATGCATTCGATGCTTGATAATATATTCGAACGAACAACGGTATTCCGAAATCTACGACTTGATCAGAAAGCCCTACTTACCGATCGTATTCAAGGCACTGAAACTCAAATGATGCAAGTTACACGTGAAATGAAATTGAAAATTCATAATATGGTTGAAGAAGTTGAGCAAAAAGTCTCGAAAGCATTGAACGAAGAAATTTGGCGTCTGGGTGTCCTCATCGATGAATTCAATATGCCTTTTCATACGGAGCCTTTGGTTTTGAATGTCTATAAAAAGGAATTAAACAGTCACGTTGAATCTGGATTGGGTTCGAATCTGCGGGCACGCCTTTCCTTAGCTCTGGCAATGAATATCGAGTCGGCACAGCGTGAAATGACGGGTAAAGAATCGACAACATTCATTTATAGCATTATTTTAAACGATTTTGTTTTCTTGCTTTATAGATCGAATGCATGCGCTCGTGCCAAATGAGAAGCTGACAGTTCAAACAAAAATTGTTACCCGTACACAACCTTTTGAAATGCTTTATTCGTTGAACTGTCAAAATTTATGCGCTGACTTTCAAGAAGATTTGGACTTTAAGTTCTCGTGGGGTATAACAGCGATGATGCAACGATTCTCAGGAAAATTTCAGGAGCGTAATAAGAAAATGCTCCGTCATCAAAATAGTGTCGGAGTAAGTGAATTTCAAATATAATTAAATGCACACATTAATTATTAAATTTCCGCTTAAATATTTTTATGAAGAAGGATCTAGTGCCGTAGCAACCATAGGGGCAAGATGGTGGAGCTATAAAAAATGCCCCCCACGCATATTTTATTTTTGCCCATGAATAAAATTAAAAAAATAATTTGGCCCCCCACGCAAATTAGAAAAATAATTTTGCCCCTCACGCAAAACAGAATTGCTACGGCACTGGAAGGATCTGAATGTATTTCACAGATTTTTCAAAATATTACTCGATGTCAGGAGCTAATAATATGTCAGAACAAAACAAAATCATTTACATAGCACATACATTGATTCATAAATTTTTTGAAATTGCCTCTTCATGAATTTCCAAGGATAATAGATTATAAGGTTACGACAATCGGAGTTCAAAATTTGATTCTTCTGCGCATGTACACTTGTGACGTAGCGTTAAAAGCATTCTGATTGGTTGAAATTATTGAAAATTTTTGACAGATGAAAATATTCAAGACGAAAAATTTAAATTAAAGATTAACTGCCTTATTCATAGAAATGCTAAAATGGATTTTAGCTAAAAAGCATTTAATTTCATATATTTTCGACAGCAAAGTCACCGTAAAAATGGTTTAAATAACGTTTTATTTCTATGAATAAGACCATTTATGTGTTTACAGCGTTGCCACTGACGTTTAAAAAACGTACTACCAATTTGAAACTTTCACAAAACCTGGTTTTTACATACTTGCATCGTCCTTAAAACAAGATATTTTTGTAAAATGATCAATTAAAAAAAAAAAATTTACTAACTTGAACTAATAATTACAAAAATATTTTAAAAACTTTACGCAACTTTGTGGCAGCGCCAAAAAAAAAACGTTACAAGTACTCGGATGAAAGTAAAATCTGCGCATGTCGTAATCTTATATTCTATCATTCTTGATGAAATACAAGAAATATTTGATTATGATTTCACAATTCATCACTTCTCGCTGAAATTTGCTCTCATTATATGTGATTCCATTTCAGCCATTAACACCAGTGAGTCCAATGAGCGATGCTCCTCTATGCCTTATGCAACCACATACAGCTGGAAATGGCATAACGCCAGAGCAGCTTTCAATAATTTCACGTTTTGCCTTAACATCGATTGGATCGCAGGGTACCGTTGGAGGCTTGGTGCTAGCGGGCGTCGTAAGTTGAAAGATATCGCAAGTAAAATTCTGAAAACTAAATAATTCCTCTTTGCTAGATGCTAAAAACTATAGGCTGGAGAGTACTCTTAGGTATTGGTGCTTTATATGGATGTGTATATTTCTACGAACGTTTGTCCTGGACCAACTCGGCTAAAGAAAGGGCTTTCAAAGCACAATACGTAAGACATGCAACGAAAAAACTTAAAATGATTGTCGACCTTACATCGGCGAATTGTAGTCATCAGGTGCAACAGTAAGTCATAAATCAAATATTAATAAAATAAATATTTTAACAATTTTTAAATGTCGTCTTTTCAGAGAACTTTCGAGCACATTTGCCAGACTATGTCGCATTGTTGACAGTGCCACCACCGATATGAATGATGAATTGAAAACACTTGACTCTCAACTGAATGAGTTGGAAGCCCATCAAAAGCAATTGAAGCTTCTACGCAATAAAGCCAACTATATCCAAAACGAATTAGAAATCTTTGAAAATAATTATTTAAGTTTAAAATAGATGAAAAATATGGAAGCTTTGATACGCGAGGCATGGATTCGTATTGCTGCATGATGTTATATTTCCAGTCGTATTTTTGTTTACTCATATTTTTTTTATATTTAAAGCTTGGAGCTCATGTGGAGCATGCATGCTGCATGAATGGAAGCTTTTACGGCTTTCACTTTATGGAATACTTTAAGCGATAAAGAGATCTTCTGCTTCATTAAATATAGCTTGAGAGGCACTGAGATCGCACGTCAGCACAGGAATCCATGAATGCAGTGTGTAAGACAACTAAATGATATAATTTTTAATTTATTTTTATTTTAATATGAATTGATTGTTATATTTGAGTTCAAAAATGTGATTTTCCTTTTTAAAAAAGTAGTCAAGTTGATTTCCTAAAATAATGTTTTTCCCTTGCAACGAGGTTTTTCCAAGAATAATGAAGATTCTCTTTGTAGATCGTTTTCTAGGAAAGATAATGTGCTCAAAAGCTTTATAGCATTGATAAATAATTGAAAGCATAACTTATTGAGTAAAGTAAATAGCAAATAATTTGACTATCGAGGTTTTTGTTTGTGATTATATGGCATTATAGTGTTTAATAGTTTAAAAATATTAAAAAAATGTAAATATTTTCTATCCAATAAAAAAAGATTTCGCAACGTATGTATCTCAACTTGGAATATTTTGTTTACGCTCGTAACTCGTAACTCGGAGTTTCGAAGGTTTAAATTTTCGTATATATTAAGACATTCTCTAGAAATCGAATCCGAATAAAAAAAAATTCGAAATCAAAATAAATAACGCTGACCTGCCAAGGATCGAAAAATTTTAATACCTTGGGTCGACACTTTCTGCTGACGGGACGACCGCTTGTGAAGTAACTGAGAGAGTTAACGCTTCTTGGCTAAAGTGGCGTTCATCGGCTGGAGTTATGTGCGATAAAAATACAAGTGACAGCTTAAAAACCAAAATTTACCACACAGTCATCAGGCCTGTCGCTCTGAGTGTATACCCTTAACGAAAGTAGTAGAAAGAAGGTTTACTGTTATGGAAAGAAAGACGCTCCGCTGGATATCCAGACTGACTCGTCTTGATCATGTTCCAAACGTGGACATTCGTAGGAGCTATGGAGTCGCTCCAATTATTCAGAAGTTTCGGGAAGTAAGGCTACACGCCCTGAGAGCAAACGAAGACAGATTGGCAAAAAAGGGATAGGTACACAATACAAATAAAAGGTTGTAGACACCGGGGGCGTCCGAAACAGCGTTGAATGGACACAATAAAATGAGACCTCGAGGCAATAGGACCTACCCCAGATGATACGTTTTGTGGACCCCGGTATAGGCCGGAACGAACGCAGGAAGGAGAAGATAACAAACAAACATTATAGTTCTAACTCTGAGGCTCACATTTTCTAAATATTTCAGACTCATTTCTACCTGTACGATTGTATGGTATGAGATCTAAAAATTTTCATATAAAATTATTAAACCTGGTTTAAATTCTCCTTAATTTTGTCGCAAACTAAGTCTTGGACGTGAACGCCCAAGGAATTAGAAGACCGGGACGCCCACGCAATATCTGGAAGAGACAAACTCAAGCGAAATCAGAAACGCAGAAAATATTTTGACTGAAGTGAAGCAATTGGCGTCAGATAGATTTAGATGGATATTATTTATCACGGCCCTATGTTCCTCCTAGGAATTAAAAAGGATTAAATATAATATACCTGAATAAATACAAAACTGTCCTGAAGGATATCGGAAAGTTTAAAGCTTCAAAAAGTTTAAGCAAGTTTGAAAATTACGACCTTTAATATGAGAAGGGTTAACCAAAGCTCTAATATTTGGCTCACCTTCGTCTTTAACGATTTTTGTTTATCTCCAATCATTGTGATATGCTCATGATTGAGAGCTTGGTTCAGATTAAAAAAAGAAAACATCCAAGTTCAGTCGTTATAAAAGTTATTTAAAGATCATATCCTCCTTTTCTCGAGCTTGTTAACGAATCCGAGAAAACCTTTATGAGCCTTAAAAGGCCTTGAAAGAAGAATTCCTTGAATTTTTGTGTACACATATAAAAATTTATTGTAAAATATGCCGTCGAAAAAGTTCTACATCGATTTTTGAATTGCTTACATAAAATTGATATACCTAGTTTTATGCGATTTTCTCTTAAAGCATTTCGCTTGAAATCAAAATATTTTCAAGCAACAAAAATAAAAATAAAAGAAATTTAATAAATAAAATTAATATTTTCCTTCTGTTTTTCTTTCGTTTGAACAAAAAAAAAAAAAAATGTTTTTGAACAAAATTTTCCGACCAATGATAACGCCATAAGAAGAAGTATATAGTATTGAGCAAATTTCGAATCGGCTTTCGGATTATGTACTTAGTTAAGTCTCTGGTAGAATGAATTGAGAATTGGGAGCTTAGTGATCAGGATTTAATACTTTTGCTAAGACATCCAGATGCACAACATTTATCTTTGCCATAAACAAAGAAGATGCTTAAATCTAGTCTCTATGTTATATTTATTGATAGTAACGATTTCGTTCAGTAGTAGTTCATTTGTTCCTAGTCGAGAATTTGTCATGAGCCATGACCATTAAATAAAAGAGGAACGCAAGCTATAGGAGTTCTTTGCGGCAATTAATGTTTCCTTATTGCACGGTTTCAAATTTCTATTGGCTGTCAGTTAGGAAAGATGTTTTGATTGTGAAGAATGGCTGAAAGCTTTTCTTTGAGAACTAAGTCCAGATTCAAAGATTTTTTTAAAGTTTAATTATAGAAATGGGTAAAAGTAGTCAAGTAGTTATTAAAAACAAAACAGAGCGTAAGAGTAGACTTTGTTTCTGAAGAAACTGTCCTGTCAAAGAGAAATCAATATCAAAATACCTTTTTGTGTTTAAGTGTTTTTTGTTGTGTTCTCTAAAATTTGAGTACGATGCGCACGCGGTGTTGCTTCTACAAGAGTTCGAGAGTGACTGACAAAAAAGCGAAGCAAAAAACGAAAAGCGCAAACAATACGTGTGAGTGGCTATTGCAAAATTGTTCCTATCGCGCTCATCCCTGATTTAGAGCCATCTCTAGGGATGGTAATAGTATAAAAATGAAATATTACTAAAATATTAAGCTGCAAAAAAGAGAATCTTAAGTAAGAAAATTATTTTTTGAAAACGTCTGAAAAAAAAAGAAAGACAACTTTAGAAAAAATTGGAAAAAAAGAAAATTTCCTAGTTTAAAACATCTAGTAAAAAACCGTTTTGTAAAATCAATTTATTTATTCTAAAAAGATTAAAATTTTTAAAATTCTAAATGCAAAAATTATAAGCATAAACAAAAAATCACAAAATTTTCGTTTATATCTAAAACTTTCATTAATGTTAAGGCAAAAAAAAAATTTCATAAAATAAAATATTGAATAATAATAAAGAAGAGCGATAATAAATCAAAAATTATGATATGAAAAGATACAGGATTACCAAAAAAACTAAATATTTCATTACTCTTTTTTTTTTCAAATAATTCATTAGGGATGCATTGATATGCTTTTCTCCGATATTTATGATCATAAAAAATATTAGAAATACTACATTGATTTAGATTTACAAAGTGAAATGTGGTCTTCAATTTTAGATGGGTTAACAATTCTTTTCAAACCAATAAAACGGTTTGTTTTTAAAATTAACCCATATATGCCGAAATCGCAGTATTGGTAGTTATTTAATCGTATAAAAATAAATAAATAAATAATTATAACGCAAGGGTTAATTGACATTCACAATTCATAATCGGTTGGATGGTTTCGTACAGGGATCGGCAGTAATAATATTTTCAGCAATATTATCGGGACTAATTACTGATTGGCCAAAAATTTTAATTATTTTATTCTTGATTGTTGAATAAAAAGAAATCACAAATAGGAAACATAAAAATTCTGAATAATGAAAAATTGATAATTCAAATTCAAAAAATTCGGATTGAAAATATAAAAATATTTATGAAAAGAAAATTTGCGATTAAAAAAAAATCAAAAATCATATTCCCAAGATTTCGGATTTTTTGAATAATCAAAAATCATATTCCCAAGATTTCGGATTTTTTGAATAATCAATAATGATATTTCCAAAATTGCGGATTTTTTTAAATTAAAAGTTGAGATATCCCATTAGAAATTGGCTGCGCCTCGTTTTACAACATTTACCACTCGTGCAAAAAAAGCTTGTATCGAAAATATCTATTATATTTTCAATCCGAATTTTTGAATTTATGAAGTATGGAATAAATTATAATCAAAAAATCGAAAATAAAAAAAATTTTTTGCCGATCCCTGGTTTCGTATCGATTTGTTTTCTTTTTTGACATTTTCGCGATCGTGAAAAGTTTATATAGTATAGCGACCGGTATAGTATTTCTTATATACATAACAAGTTAGATACGGGTGTGTAGAAAACCACTATCCTATTGAGGATATAAAGAAACATTTTTTCTTGGTTAGGGACGCGTGTATTATGGGAGGGTTTTTCTTTTTTTCCCGTGCGTCCCTTATCAACAAAAAAAAAAAAAAAATGTTTCATCTTGTCTCACTGCGTAAATCCCGTCTTGGAGAATATATTTGTACCGATACTTCAAATATTCCCGGCATCGGATGCATCCCTTGATCGAAGGATTTAATTTAAAAATAAAATTGAAAGAAGATTGCTTTTAGAAAAAAGGCAAAGAAAAACTAAATTAAAACACACACCAATCAAAGTTCGAGTTAAAAAAAAAAATTTCTTTTTTAATATATTTATCTATGCACAATAAAAATTAGACTGAAAATATTTAAACAGAAATTGAAATAATTACAAAATAAAACAAATTTTACAACTTTAGAGCTTAAAAGAACCGTCTACATATGAATTGTTGCCGCCGTATAACGTGCCTCACCACGACGCCATGACCATTGACTTGGACGATACTGAAAATTCAAATTGATGTTATTTAAAATGTATTCAAAATAATAGTAAAAAAAAAAAGGAAAAAAATACTAATGGTAACAATCGGAATTCATTAAAGACTAGGAACAACTACAAACACTAATCCATTACCAACCTGATGTAAATTCTTGGACTGCATGAAAATATAGTAGCAAATAAAAATATTTACATTTATCTATATGTACTTTTGGCCCTTTTCATCAATTTTTTTTTTTCGTAATCTCACCTGTATAAGCAGTTGACCGCTTTTCGTATGCGGATTTCGGTATGCGTAGACGACCCACATTGTTATTACCATTACTAAACAAATCGGGACCAGGAAACCCAGAGCTAGTCCCATGCTTTTCGGTGCTTCATGTCCGTCAATAACTGATTTTGCGTTCCTGTTTAAAACTTCCCGGTCGATCTTATTCGAAGAATCGCTGTATTTATTCGAACTATCTACGATGGGATGTGACTCCGTCGTTGCGGGTGAATTTGAATTAGAATTTGTCCGTGGACTCTGCGTTGTCGGAGTTGATGTTGGATTACCACCATTCTGTTGACGTTCAGCAGCCTTTTTCGCTTCTTCCGCTTTCGCGTTATTGCCCTTTTCTCCAAGCGCCGGGCAGACATGTTCATCACTTATTTGCGTTGGAACGCATCCTACAGAATGAAATGTACAATGTCCTCAAAAATTAGATTTTAGTTTAATATTTTTCCTTGCATATATGTAAGGCCTCGCATGTTTCTTTCGTTACGTCTATTCTTTTCGTTCTACGTTACAGTTAATCTACTGTTAGCATTACTAAACAATTCTAAATGTTATAGCTTACAGTTATACGAAAACGAACACATGTTGATTTTTGAAGCTAAACGAATGAGGTGAGTTAACTGAAATAAACAATGAATTCAATTCCGCTACGCATCAAAAGTTGAACTTTCAAAAAAAAAAAAAAAAAAAAAACGAAAAAAAAAAAACGAATATCAACAAATGTAATATCAATGTAAATGGATGAAAATGTTATAAAAAAATATTAACAAGTTTGAAAGTCACTGAAACTGTCCAACTAAAGAAAAAAAAAATGTTTAGAACGCAGCCACAAGCAGCTCACCTTTTTGAATCCATTCTTGCGTTTTACGATCAGTTCCAGTGGAGCATCTATTCAGTGTTGGACACCATAAGCACTAGCCAAAAAAAAATATCATTGTATCGCGTATTAATTACTTTTTTTTAAATATTTAAAATCAAATATGTACCTTAAATGTAGTATTATGATTCATGCATGACACGCAGTCGGTGTAATCAAGGCATGTGGGTAAAGCTTTCAAATAAATGATTGTTGAGTTGGTAATTTCCGAGCTGGCGAAGTTAACGCGATGATATTCATAGATTGTCTTGCGCCGTGCAACTAAAGAATTTGGAAAATTTTTAAAAATTATTTTAACTATTCCATTGCCTTCAATGGCCAGATTCAATTGTAATCTCTCATTGACGATCATTTTCACATCACTGGATGACCGCAAATGAGAGGTTTTCCTTTAGAAACTTACAGTAAACAACTTTATCAATGATATAAGCGTCCGACAGTCCAACCTTCACGGGGTGCTTGTCGTCTTGAATAGCATTCACAAGAATTGGAACTCTAAAGTAAGCAAATACAATATCTCCATTTTGGTGTAATGTTGCGCTAAAAGTGAAATTTCCAACATCCTGTTTATCCTGCAGCGAAACATTTTCCCAAATGACCGAGAAAGAAGTTCCTGAGAACAAAAAAAAAAAAAAAAAAAAAAATTAATTCATGATTTCGATTGATGCATAATGTACCCACCATTATCGTGAAAGCGAACGTAAGAGTCTTCTGATATGCTTGTATCGAAATTGGCCATTAATGGCGCTATATACTGAGTGGCAGCAAGCCATGAGTGTACATATTCGCCGGTGTACAGGAATCCACCTGTTGCTACTGTGATTTTTCGAACGGGATGTCCATAGAACGGAAAGTCAAACGATAAATCTACGGTCTTGCAATGAAATGATAAAAGAAATTATTTGAATTGTAAATTTTTTGAGCCTTCCTGTCTCTATCCCTTACCATTGCTCGCCGGTGGGATTGCGACAGCATGCTGTTGGGTGTAAAATTCTTAACAACATCCCAAATTTGCTGAGCTTTTTCCTTGTCAACATAGATTGAACTATTGTAGTATTGATGGTGATCCTTTAAGACAAAAAATAAAAAAAAGAGTTAAGATATGAAATTTGATTTTTTTTTTCTTCTTTGTAATTGCATAAGTTAATACCGTGGTCTGGTTAACGGTCATATTGTGCTTTTGAATGGTATCGAGGGTCTTGTTCTCTGGCAAATCGATGCTATCTATGATTTCTTGTGATTCGTCGGAACCCTTAACATTATCACTCTGAATCGTTGATAGTACTTTCTTTGGGAACTTTATTTGCTTATCACTCGGACCTTTCCATTGACCAGTACCATTGACACCCAATAATGGTCGATCGCTTGAACTGTATGGTACTACAACCGATGTTACCGATGCATTTTTCCTATCCGCTGACGCATTCGGTGCATTCGAGCCACCAGAATTAGGAGTTAACATTCGCAGTTGCATTTGGATTGATCGCTTGATATTGATTTTTTAAATCCGTTTGCAAATCTCTCTTTTCTCTCAATTTGACTAAAGACGCATGTGATGTGCCTATGTGGGGTAAAAGATCTGTGATGACATCGTAGTGTTCGAGGAAACCTGTTGAATATGAGAAAATGAGAATAGTTAGACATGTAAACCTATGTATATTTCATTTTATAGGATTCAAATATCCAGAATATACCCGCAAGGGGAAGGGTTGGCCAGATGACCCTAACCTTAGACAAGTAACGCTAATGGACAGGTAACGTAAATTTTACGTAGGTTGCCTGTCTAGGGTTAAATATGGTACAGCGGGGACCACGGGAGCAACAGTCTGATTGGCAGTGGCTGGTCTTTGGAAAGACCCCTTGTAAGAGTCTCGCTGGGGCTGTGGTTGTTGATGAGGTGAGGTTGGCACCGAATCTTGACCAAGGATGTTGATTGTAGCTAAAACGTGGCATGAAATAAATATGGTACACTATATGTATATGCAGTGGAAAGCCTACATAGTCCAGTGATGCCCACATCGGGCCTTACGGACTTAAAATTTCAAATATAATATTCAGAATATGGTAACAGAAAATGGGTGTTGGGCTCTCTATGAGCGAATACCCCACAAATTGTTCTGGATATACATATATATATATACGGTTTCCTTCAAGGGCAATAGCCTTAGCCCTTAAAAGAAGTGCTGTTATAAGCTAATTAATAATAAAAAAAAACAATCCAAGAAACTGCAAGAAATGGCGCCCAAAGCACTTTATTGTGACCCATATTCTTATAAGCAACAACGCATCAACATAAATGACAATGGAAAAAGAAAGAACAAATAAATACAACGGTATTTTAAGAACATTATTTAAGCAGGTGTTGAGTTATTTTGCAGCTTTTTTTCGACAGAAAAGAACAATGAAAGCAAAAGTTCGCATAGGGAAATTTTAGAGGCAATGATCGCTAAAGGTATGATCGTAAATTGTTTTGTAAATATAATGGAAAACACTCTTCGAATTATTTTTCTATGGTGGTCTATTTAGACTTCAATTACGATGTCAATAAAAAATAAAAATAAAAATTGAATTGAACAGTTGGAGTTGCCAATGAAAAAAATTTCGACCTACTTATGGACTTATCTCTTGTTCGATCTATGAAATATCTCCTATACGATTGATAGTGTCATATTGTTTGATAGTTATATTGGTAACAACCAAAGAAATTATATTTCCCAAATCTCGCCTCCATTTGGTCATGCATATGCAGTCGAAACTCTCTACGGTATACTCCCTTTTTGCGGACACTCCTCTTAAGCGGACAATCTTCTTAAGCGGACACCCCTCTTTAACGGACACTTTTTGGGAATGCTCTGGCGTTGCTGCTTCTCAAAAAGATTCCTCTTAAGCGGACGCCTCTGGCAAAGAGGACATATTTTTCGGTCCCATAGGTGTACACTATGTAACGAATTTCAAGGGGCCGGAAAAAAGCTTCGCTAAAGCGAAAAATTCGTTAAAGAAGAGATCTTTGTGGAGAGTTTCGACTGTAAACGAAAAATTCTTGTTCCACTTAAACGAATCGAAATTGATTTCATTTCTAAGCACTTAATACCGCAAAGTATAATACATGAGTAATGAGCTTTGATATTGCTTTGGCTTCTTTCCTAATTTGTTTAAAGCAGTGAACATTTCTTCTTCTTCTTCTTCGAAAACAAGAGAACAAAAAAAAATCGGAAAAAATGAATGAATTCATTAAATAGAAAATCGATCGATCCGATTAACACCGCGCCAGAGCGTTGAGAGTGTTTTCCTTTGATTTTCAAAATTTTTATAATTCTTAAATAGGAAAAAAATAATTTTGTTTTTTTGTATGGTTAATATGGTTAACCACCCACGGCACTATGAAGTATTCAGCATGGGGGCATACGTGATGATAATATGCGTGGGGCAGAGATTAAAATTCTATTTAAATACAAAATAGACATCGGCCTAAATCTAATTAGAGCGCTTATAGCTCGTTTGCACGCTCAAGTTGAATGCGTGACAATCAAAGTGTGAAACATCCGCCGCAACGATGCTTCTTCTTGTTTTTGTGCATCCAGTGTCCATATTGCAAAGATACCCTGTAGAAATGAGGAGGTCAATTTACTAAAAGGGAAACCATCGGATTACTCCGAAGGGGTCTATTTAAAGTTTACGATATGAGAATCAAGGCCAGACTTAAACCGCGACCGAAAATTTGTGTTGTCGCACAACCAAAAAGAGGAGAGCAAATGATTTCTCAACAAGCAGCATAGGGAAATTTGACCAGCATTAAGTCCATTCGACCTATTTTGGTTAAGTTTTATTTTAATTTGACAAAATTTTTGTCTTAAAAATGGCCTGACTTCAAAATTGATTTTCGAGGTAAAATATAAATTCGACCTTTGGGAGGCATTTAAAAGAACTTTTGGTTTTTAATAGTTTTAATTTTAAGTTTAATAATTTTCTACCTATTTTGCTAGTTGGGTTGCGTTGTTAGCTGAACGGGGAGCGACTGTGAAACCTAACCTCCAATTGACCGCAGGCTCTACACACTTGGAGTAGTTTAATGTGAGTGAGAGAGATGAATGTGGAAAAAGGCAGTTGAATGATTGGTGGGAAATTTGAGACTATTTCCACTTTAGTTCAAGGTTAAACTAAGTTTCTGCTGGGTTTTTAAAAAGAAGGGGTATTCCCTTGAACGTGTATTTCCCCCCGAAAACCTCGAAAACTCGTAAATCGAGAAGGCTTAGAAACTAATAAGGGTATTCCCTTAAAGGTGTACTATATTTGCTTCGAAAACCTCGAAAATTCGAAAAACCACGAGCCTCGAAAATGACTTGTCAAGTTTTGTATGAAAAATTTTACACGCCAGCTTCGAAAACTTTCAAGTAAATTTGTCGCGTATTTGGCTCGTATTTCGAAGCGTAAGTTGTAGTGTTGCCCTGAAACCAAAATTAAAACTACTAAATGCCCTACAATAAGAACATATTCTCAATACCAATAACAGTTTTATGTTTATTTTTATAAAAATGAACATTATAATAGTGAAAACTATTTTTGAGAAATAAATATAATTTAGATTAAGTATTTTCCTATGAGAAAACGAGACTTACAGAATCAAAAAAAAATACGGGAAAATAGCACTGTTTTTGTGTACAATTTTTATATTACAAAATGAACCCCTGGCCGAACTGTCAAATTTCTAAATTACACAAACTACTCAAAGTTGCAAGAAAGGTGTGTTCCCGAAAAGTGCCTTGTACTTTTTCGAGGTTTTCATGTTTTCATATTTTCACCTTTAAGGGAATACCCTTAATAAATGAAGTTTTTTATGAAAAGTTTTACATTTTTACGCTTTTTCGATCTTTTCACGTTTAAGGGAAGACCCCTAGATACTTTCTGATAATATGGGGGAAATTTATTGTTTTTAGAGTAATTTGGTTTGAAAATTACATTGCCTCTTTTAGTGCTCTTATTTGTAATATAATCTGAAAATGATAAGATTCTAAAAGATGATTTCATTTTATTTAACTTTTTTTTTAAATAAACGACGAAAAAAGCACTTTACAATCTCTATGGGAATTTTGAATTGCAACCAAACTGTTATAATAAAAACCAATCATCTGAAGTGCGGTTGGCTTTTGATAACATCTGCTGCTCTAACACTTCCATGATTAATGGCGTTTACTGGTTTTCCCAAATTGCATTTTTAATCTTTCAAGTGACGTGAGAAAAACATCTGGCATTGTTTATAGTTTTGAAACAATTTAAACTATGCAACGTACAAGGATGTAACTAGCTCTCAGTGACACACAAAGTCACTTAACGTAACTTGTGTTTTAAGTGATCTTAACGAAGGTCGAAATATCATCCAAAATAAATCCTCATGACTTCCGGGACCCGGAAGCCTGCCAAGCTAGCGACGGCTTGCTCACATGACAGTCCTTAAACACGTCACTTATGGAATGGTCAACAAAAGACTATGCGACATGGATTCGAACTCAAATGGATATACATCTCGACGGGTAACCGAGCTAATGTAGGGAATCCCCCTTTCATATTCGTTGGGGGGAGGTATTTGATTGCCCTCCTAATCAGATGCTTAAGTGCTAAATTCACACAAAAATGTCTAGATGAAAAGAACCAACAGTCAGTCCATTGCCACTAAATGGAAATCTGGACCATAAGCCCGAAGAGTAGAAATAAAAATACAGTGTACATTCTCTTAAGCGGAAATCTACGGGACCGAAAAATATGTCCGCTTAACAGAGGTGACCGCTTAGGGGGAAACTATTTGAGAAGAAAGAATACTAAAGCATTCCATAAAAGTATCTGTTTAAGAGGACTGTCCGCAAGGAGAGAGTACACTGTATCTATTACTTTAAGAGATCTATTACTAAGAAATCTATTACTTTAAGAGAGTGGTGCGATGGGAAGGAACAAAAATTTGCAGATTTCAGAAAATTTCGCCAGACTGACAATAGAAACTGCTGCTCTTTTACATTATTAAGTCTTCTTAGGTCAATCTTACTATTTACTAACTATTCGTATAGGAAATTCCCCAAACTGGTCTAAATTTCCACATAAAAAAAAAAAAAAAAAAAAAATAAATAAATAAAACTTTTCGATAACTTTCGCTGCATTTGTGAACACTATAATTCACATTTCAGTCGCTGATAAATAAAAATGTTCATAAATAAAGCTACCATAAAGCTTATCTTTGCTAAAATACCTAGGATTAGAACATAACTTTAATTTTTCGCTCCCAAGCCAATGAAACGTTTACTAATTGCAAACAAAATATAATTCCATTATTTACTAATCGTCTCTAAAAGGTCAGATAAGAATTTATGTATTTTGTGCTCTTTTGGTTATTTTTGGTTTTTTTTTTTCAACTTCATTATTGACTGCCAAAAGAACTATTTACCAACCAGACTAGCCTTGAACTGCTCGCAACGTGAGTCAGTCACAATTAGGTTATTCCCTTAAAAGTGAAAAGATGGAAAAATCGGAAAAGCGGAATATTTTTCATACTTTTTTGTCTTCTTGATTAACGAATTTTAGAGGTTTTCGCGGGGAATACACGATTAAGGGAAAACCCCTAATATATTTTATTTTGAATTTTAAGCTGAACAAATAACACGTGTTTAAAGATTTTTTAATAGTACATCTTAATGCACTTCCCAAACGGACTTTGGCCTTCTAAACACGAAAAATATATTTTTAAAAATTTTCATAGAAGTGCTTTTTTCAATACGTCTTAATTTTTGAATAAAACAAACGAATTTAAAGCTGCCCATTAACTATAGAATTTATCGTACGATTTGCACTGATTGTACTACAAATCGTTCCGTTAGTGGAATAATAGTATACACGCCTAGCTGTTGGACGGCTTGTTTGACGAAGTTTCAAATTAGTTGATTTTTTCGCCTATAGCACGGCAGATAATCTGTCACAGATTGCTATTTTCGTGGAGGAGTTTGACAGATTTTTAACTTTTCCCTATTTCTTTAACTGGCAGGATCGCGAAAAGATATTTTTTCTTGAAAACGATTAAGGAAGAAAAATTCCTCCATATAAAATCAATAATTGATGTATAATGTGGGGGGCGCTGTTTAAAAGTTATTGGGGAGGCAAACTATCTGCAGTACAATCGCAATCGTGCGATAGATTGTATAGTTAATGGGCAGCATAAGGTTCTATTGCAGCTTTTTTGAACAGAACTCGATAATGCATTATCTGATTTGAACAAATTATCCCCCAAATTAAAAAAAAAATAGCCTAATACTCTTTTCTCACATAGTTTTTAGATCGGTTAAGAAACTAAGATTCTGTAGACCTTCGAATCATTAAAAAAAAAAACATCGTTACAGTAAATTCATACAACATTTTCATTCTTCGGCATCTAAAAAATATAGGTACAACTATTTTTTTAAATTGTTTAGTGAAAGCTGGTTTCTTACCCAACAACATGAGATATTAGTCTTCAAAATCCATGTATAAATGGCAAAATCATAATTTTATAAGTGGAGGAATAAAGTTCATAAAAAAAAGTGTATTTAGGTGTTCAGAAAAAATAAAAATTAATTATTTGTAAGCTAGTGTTATTGAGGCGCTGCGTTCAATTGCGCATTGCTCCAATTAAAAAATAAATAAATAAAATAAAAAATAAAATAAATAGATTCAAAGAAAAACGCAAAGCTTTGACGTCGCTCTGGACGATATTATATGACAACGGAGTTTCTTGAGAAATTCAACATAATTTCAAATCGATTCGATATTTTCCCATCGGTATAATTCAAACGAAATTCATTAAAAGCGTTTAAGTCGGGGCAAAAGAACTCTACCCCATTTGAATGCGTGTGAAAAATAAATAAAAAATATTTTAAAAAATAAATTTAAAAAAACTGTCTGACAAAATTTGTCTGAATTAATTGTCTTTGAGTTTGATGAGACGTGAAAAATGTGCAATTTTTATGTATTTTTCTTTCGCTCTTTTCCGTTTATGAATTCATTTATTTAATGTGTTTCTTGCACTTGCCAACCTCAATAATTTCTTTGAAGATAACACGAGAAAGAAATTACTTTTTTTTTTATCTTATCGCGAATATTGATTTTAGTCTCGAGAAGCAATAGCAACAGCAATCAGTTGAGTGAGTGGAAGTTGAGTATGTATGTAGTTAAATGTCGTGTGTGAAATTTTGAAATGGCGTTTTTACTTTTGAATTTTTCTTTTCGTGACGACCATGCAGTGGGAAAATTGCCACCAGACAGCAATACAAAGCCGTCATTGATGAACGTGCTTTAACACCAGCAGACCAGCAGGTTGTAGAATCAAATCTGTGCTAAGCTTCTATGAACGAATATGTTGTTTGTTATTTCCCTTCATTCCTTCATTGTCCACCATTCTTCTTCAAGTAATGTTATTGCGAGTTTACATGCGGCAATCCACTTGGGTTCGCAGTGAAAATGTCGCTGAATTGAACTGTTGCCATTGTTTGTAGTGGCAATCGCTTTAAAAGCTACCTACCTGCCTGATTCTAAATGAATAAAAATTTTTGCTCGTGGAAAAAGGAGGTGTTTTAATCCTCAACAAAAGAGAGAATGTGACGACTTTTGCTTTAAATTTTTTAACATTTTTGCTACCCTTATATTCCCTTCCCAAATCGGCCGCCCTGTGCTCTGAATAAGAGCGACGACGCAAATTTATTTGTAACTGTACAGTCAAGGAAATAATATTATTCCCTTCGCTGCTCTTCCCTTCCCTTTCCTTTCGTTCCCTTCCCTTCTCTTCTCTTCACTTCTGTTCCCATACCATCTCTTCTCTTCTCTTCTTTTCTCTTCTCTTCTCTTCCTTTCTCTTCTCTTCTCTTCTCTTCTCTTCCTTTCTCTTCTCTTCCTTTCTCTTCTCTTCCTTTCTCTTCTCTTCCTTTCTCTTCTCTTCCTTTCTCTTCTCTTCCTTTCTCTTCTCTTCCTTTCTCTTCTCTCCTTTCTCTTTCCTCTTCTCTTCTCTTCCTTTCTCTTCTCTTCCTTTCTCTTCTCTTCCTTTCTCTTCTCTTCCTTTCTCTTCTCTTCCTTTCTCTTCTCTTCCTTTCTCTTCTCTTCTCTTTCTCTTCTCTTCTTTCTCTTCTCTTCTTTCCTTCTCTTTCTTTCTTTCTCTTTCTCTTTCTTTCTTATCTTTCTTTCTTATCTTTCTTATCTTATCTTATCTCTCTTATCTTTCTCTTATCTTATCTTATCTTATCTTATCTTTCTCTTATCTTTCTATCTTCATCTTTCTTCTTATCTTATCTCTTATCTTATCTTACTCTTATCTTATCTTCTCTTATCTTATCTCTATTCTCTTCTCTTATCTTCTTCTTCTCTTACTTCTTCTCTTCTTCTTCTCTCTTCTATCTTTCTCTTCTATTCTTCTTCCTCTTACTATCTTCTTTCTTTCCCTACTTCTATTCTTTTCCCTACTCTTCTATTCTTTTCCCTACTCTATTCTTTTACTTTATTCTTTCCTCTTCTATTCTTTGTCCTACTCATTCGATTCTTTCAATCCCTGACTCTATTCTCCCTAATCATTTGAATTCCCTATATTTATTACAGTTTTCTATCATTGCATTTTATTTCGCCATCTTCCCACCGGAGTATCCAAGAATTTTCGAAAATTTTTCTCCAAATCCGACAGGGACAGAAAATCCCTCTGATATTTCTGAATCTATAAGACTGAAAATATATATTTATTATGAGCAGTTTGCTAAATAGCATTAGATTGCCATCTAATCACCAGGCACAATAAAATTTTTAATAATTTTTCTCCAACGATTTTACTGACAAACACGATTCCTTGTATTCTATTGAACTGCATTTAATTAAGTCTATAAAGACGAATGAAATTATATTATTATTGATTACAGCTAGTTCTCGAGCTAGGAAATTTATCGATTTAATAATATCGCACACTAATCACAAAACACGGCACATTTTATCCAAAATCTTTTCAATTCATTTTTTCCTCTTGTTTGCCAATCATTATTACTGCAGGAAATTTGGGAACATTCACTTGGAAAATTAACATTGATATTTATTGAATCTGCATTTAATTAAGAATAATATAAAAGAAAAGAAGTTGATTATATTATATTATATTATTGAGTTATAGGCTAATTGCTCGAGAAAGGCAAATTTTGAGTTGTGCCGATTTAGTGATTAATGTGCGATATACATAATAATAACAATTTTTATCTAATATTCTTTTCAGATTTTATTCTTTTCATTCCATTCTTTTTTTCTATCTGAGAATTGCACTTTAATTTCTATCAATAAATTTTCTGGAACATCCTATTTCAGTATCTGGAAATGACTATTCCGAGCAGCGAACATAATTTTCAGACCTTTTTGACCCACATGGCTTTTCAAATTTAGATCTATTAAAGCAATTATTTCGTCCAACAAACAATTGCACTAACATGAGTATCACAGTCACATAGAGAGCTTAGGGAAAATGAATGAATGAATAAAAAAAATAGCAAAGCAAAAAGTAAAACAAACAAGTAAAGGTGTTATAGTCTGGCCAACCTGACCCAACATAGATAACACTAGTTTACAAAAAAAAAAAAACAGCAGAGACGAAATTATGGGTTTCAGACTAAATTGGGTTCGCTGATCACGAAAATGGCATCCGTTTATTTTTCCAAAGAATAGTTATACCCGACACAGTCTGTGTGGAGGGTATATTGCGTTTGTGTGGTTGTATGTAACACCCAGAACCAGTCGAGATAGACCATACAAAATATATATAGAAATGATCAGCGTCACTAGGAGATTCGATTTAGTCCGTCTGTCTGTCCGTCTGTTTGTATACAGGTTTCTTATCGAAGGAGTTGAGCTATCTTGACGAAATTTGGTATGCGTGCTCACGGGGACATGAGTAAGAACAAGTTCGAGAATGGACCCGATCGGACAATTTTTAGGGGTACCTCCAGTACTAGGGTCTGTTATGAAAATCACAAAAACTGCTCTAAGACCGATGTTTGATGAAATTTGACATTTGAACATATTTTAAGTAAATTAATGTGATTTACAAAAATTATAAAAATGGGCGTGGCAGAAGGGCGTTTTTCGAAAATTATCTCCTACTCCCGAAACGCCAAAAAATTTCCTTGATCGGTTCATTTTTAAGGGTACCTCCAGTACTAGGGTCTGTCACAAAAATCCCAAAACTGCCTTAAAATCTGACTTTTTCGAAATATTTTAATGAAACTTAAAATTTTATAGTTCAACAAAAATTGGAAAAGTGGGCGTGGCAAAGGGGCTTTTTTCATAAAGAAATCTATCAAAAGTTGGTATATGGGGCCCCTTATGGTCTTAAACGCCTCTTGATATTAAAAATTATTTGAATATGTGGGTCTGTGTCGGGTATTCTATTGTCAGGCTCAGCCTGTCTATAACACCCTTACTTGTTTGTCTTAGATTTTAAGCTATGGACATTTGAACTTACAAAAATTTGATTTCTTAATGTTTGTTTTTAATTTGCAAAAGTTCAATTTAACTTTTAAGTACTAACAGATTTAAAATTTTTTTTTTCGGTAACTAAAAGTCATAAACAGCATATATAAAAAACTAAATTTCTCCAAAATTGGTTGAAAAATAAAGAATTTATAAGAGATTTTCCACATTTACTCATAGACGTCGGAGAACTAAACACAACCGGGCGTACTTCAATGTTACTGAAAGCAATAATCCAATTTTTACATAACATAAGGTCAATAAAATTTGAGTAAATGTGGAAGATCTCTTATAAATTCTTTATTTTTCAACCAATTTTGGAGAAAAATTAGTTTTTTATATACGCTAAATATCTGTTTATGACTTTTAGTTACCGAAAAAAATTTTTTAAAATTCTGTTAGTACTTAAAAGTTAAAAAGCATTCGCTTTTAAAATCACTAATTTTTCAAATGAAAAATCACCCAAGGAATGCCTTCTTGGGCTGTTAATGATACCCGCGAAAGAGAACAGCCGTTCTACAGGAGCCGACGATGTCAAAGTTGTATTAAAAAGTTTTGAAGCCTCTTTCAAAAAATCATATTTTTTCCAAATTTCATTTCCAGTTAACGGGTCTCTTAAGTATGTAATTCACTTGAGAACGTTGTCTTCTGATCGTTTTGAACAGAATAAGTAAACTTTCAAATTCCACACGAATTTCAGATCTAAGAGACATTTATCGAAAAACGCCATTGTGCCATTCATATTAAAATAAGTTCAACTATCGAGTTTCATCAAAATATCTCAAAAACTTCTGGTTTTAGAGCAGTTCATAACACACCCTAGTACTGGAGGCACCTTCAAAAATGGTCCGATGCGGTTCATTCTCAAACTTGTTCTTACTCATATCCCCACCAACACGCATACCAACATTTCGACAAGATAGCTAAACTCCTTCGATAAGAAAACTGTATACAGACGGACATGGCTAAATTGAATCTCCTGGCGACGCTGGTTATTTCTATATGTAATGTTTTGTATGGTCTATAGCGAATGGTTCTGACTATTACACACGTACGCAAAAATACAATATACCCTCCATACAAAGTTTGTTGGGTATAAAATTTACTACCACACGGAAACAAATAAATGTGACCTTATCACGATATTTCACGAAAAAATCTACGGTCAATGCAAAAAATGCTTAATTCGCAAAAAGATAAGGTACCTAATAAATGAAAAGTTTATTTTTTTTTTTTCATTTCTAAAAAGCATTATTTACAGAAAAAATTTAAGAGATAACATAACACTATTTATTATGAGTAGTTCCCTGCGCTTCTGCTAAACTTAACTCTGAGTCAAAGCTTCGATCGAGCAGAGAATTTATTCAACATTGAAATCTGATGAAGAGAAAAAACCATTTCACATGATTTTGTAACTGAAGCAATGGAATTCGAACGCCGATCAGCGTATGAATTACACATGCAAGCACATACATAGATAAGCAAAAGCGTTTGCATATGCACAAGATATGAAAAGTAATTTTCTTGCTTATGATTAATTTAATAATTTTGTTCCTTTACTGCAGGCCGCGTCCACTCATTTCATTAAAAAGTAAATTTCTACATGCCCAAATTGATAAAAGTTATTATTTCGAAAAGTTTCTCCATGCATTGCACACATACAATAATTGAGTACCTACATCTGATGAAGAGCATGCAAAAAAGCTGGGTTATTATGCCACATGAATTTCAGCCTTAACCCTTCAATTCCCATGTCTAAAGTAATGCACATTTGGATCTTAAATTTAATTGAAATGACATAGAATGAATAGTTGGCGACCAAAACTAAATTTGATAAAATATATTTAACCCATTCTATTATTAGGGGGACCAACTACATGTGAAACGGCATATTTCGAAAATATGAAAATTTAAAGAAATTATTTTCAACGCTGTAGCAATAAGTCTTACAGTTATTACAATCATTTTAAGATAAGGGGCCGTCCATATATTACGTCAGCATGATTTTGACCATTTTAGACCCCCTCCTTCCCCTTATCATCAATCGTCATCGTCCAGAACCCCCTCCCCCCCTTGTTTGACATCATCTTTGAGCTCTTTATTATTTCACAAGTAAATAGAAATTAATTTCTTCAAAATATAGTTTAATAGTGTTTTCTTATAAGATAGAGATGATGATGTGATCATTGCGGATTGACCCCCCTCCCCCTCATCTTCAAGCGTCATCATTCGCGTGACCCCCTCCACCCCCTGTATGATGACGTAATATATGGACGACCCCTAAGTACATCTAAAGACAATGATCAAGTTGCACACGCGTCAATCGGAAACTTAAGATTTCATATACGATTGATTTGTTTTGCCAGAAAACAATAGTGTTACCAATCAGCTGACCTACAGCAATGAACATTTTCATAAGAATTTGGCATAAATTTACGTTTGAAAAAAAAAAACAGTATTAAACTTCTGTGATCTGCAGGTAGCACTGGGAATCGAAGCGTTACAAATTGAGCGTATTTCAATTGCTTCCAGTTGTTATAATCAATAATTTTTTAACAGCTTTGGTCCGACTTGGCCATTCGCATTTTTGTGAAAATATATACCTACATACATACTGTACGTATAAAAATAATAATAATTATGAACAAGAGTTCATTTTTATCAACAGAAGTTCAAAAAGTTTTGCAAAAATTACGCTGCTAAGCGAACTGTAACTTTTAAAAGTAAAACAAATGCAGCTCGCTGAATAAACCCTTATGCACACATATATATATATATATATATATATACATATATATATATTATGTACAAGTTTATTCGAATAATTTCGATTTGATTAAATCTCGCATATTACTCTACATTGTTGTCAAGAGATATAAAATAATAATAATATGAAATTGCAGCTTACTGCAAAGCTCATTCGCGAGTAAATCAGCAAAAGAGTGCGAAAAACGAAATATTTGTAAATTCAATTCAATAAAACTCAAACAAACGTAATACGTACAAATATTTGAAATGCTCTCTTCAGTGCAGCAGTGAGGTAAAAATTGCACAACTCTGTGTAAGGACCAGCGCTCCCACCAATCACCAACAAAAAATCGTAGTAAACAACCATCCGATCGGAGCAAAGTGGGAACGCTGGTAAGGACCATCAACGACTCGGGAAGTAATATCGATATTGAGAGAGAACAGCTTAATAGGACATAGCGGGATGATTTTGTTCTATATGTACGAGTAATATGTAACAGGTTGGCTGATAAGTCCCCGGTCTGACACATAGATGGCGTCGCTAGTATTAAATGCATATTATTTTTATATAGTGGCAACCTTCAAATGATTCGTGTCAAAATTTGACGTCTGTAAGTCAATTAGTTTGTGAGATAGAGCGTGTTTTGTGAAGCAACTTTTGTTATTGTGAAAAAAATGGAAAAAAAGGAATTTCGTGTTTTGATAAAATACTGTTTTCTGAAGGGAAAAAATACAGTGGAAGCAAAAACTTGGCTTGAGAATGAGTTTCCGGACTCTGCCCCAGGAAAATCAACAATAATTGATTGGTATGCAAAATTCAAGCGTGGTGAAATGAGCACGGAGGACGGTGAACGCAGTGGACGCCCGAAAGAGGTGGTTACCGACGAAAACATCAAAAAAATTCGCAAAATGATTTTGAATGACCGTAAAATGAAGTTGATCGAGATAGCAGAGGCCTTAAAGATATCAAAGGAACGTGTTGGCCATATCATTCATCAATATTTGGATATGAAAAAGCTCTGTGCAAAATGGGTGCCGCGCGAGCTCACATTTGACCAAAAACAACAACGTGTTGATGATTCTGAGCGGTGTTTGCAGCTGTTAACTCGCAATACACCCGAGTTTTTGCGTCGATATGTGACAATGGATGAAACATGGCTCTATCACTACACTCCTGAGTCCAATCGACAGTCGGCTGAGTGGACAGCGATCGGTGAACCGTCTCCGAAGCGTGGAAAGACTCAAAAGTCCGCTGGCAAAGTAATGGCCTCTGTTTTTTGGGATGGGCATGGAATAATTTTTATCGTTTATCTTGAGAAGGGAAAAACCATCAACAGTGACTATTATATGTCGTTATTGGAGCGTTTGAAGGTCGAAATCGCGGCAAAACGGCCCCATATGAAGAAGAAAAAAGTGTTGTTCCACCAAGACAACGCACCGTGCCACAAGTCATTGAGAACGATGGCAAAAATTGATGAATTAGGCTTCGAATTGCTTCCCCACCCACCGTATTCTCCAGATCTGGCGCCCAGCGACTTTTTCTTGTTCTCAGACCTCAAAAGGATGCTCGCAGGGAAAAAATTTGGCTGCAATGAAGAGGTGATCGCCGAAACTGAGGCCTATTTTGAGGCAAAACCGAAGGAGTACTACCAAAATGGTATCAAAAAATTGGAAGGTCGTTATAATTGTTGTATCGCTCTTGAAGGGAACTATGTTGAATAATAAAAACGAATTTTGACAAAAAAATGTGTTTTTTTTTGTTAGACCGGGGACTTATCAGCCAACCTGTTAATGATATTATGCAGTAAAGGGTAAAGAAAAGCAGAATTTCGTTAGCCTGAAGCATTCAAACCTCATCAAACCAGTAGGAATAGATTCAAAGGGAACTATAAGGACTCATGACAAGATTTATGTTGAAAAGGGACTCTCTTTATGGGTTTCTTTTTATGTTAGCCCCTTTAAAAGTCAAATAAAACTTTTCCATTAAACTTTCAATGTATATTTTAGTATTTTGGTTCTGGAGTGATGAGGTTCGAACTCTTCAAGCTAACGAAATTTTGCTTTTATTTACCCATTACTGAATTATATTATTACATGTTATAGAACAAAGTCGTCCCGCTGCACAGTGGTTCCACAGTAGGCCATAAATGCAAAACGGCTTCTTTCGAAAATCACTATTTAGTTACCCGTAACGATGGACCGATTACCAATCTACACAAAAGTATCAATAATTCATCTATTCATATAACTGTCACTTACATTTCTCCTAGCAAAGTTAAAGCATTCTTACATAAAAATAACAGGTTGGCTGATAAGTCTCCGGTCTGATACATAGATGGCGTCGCTAGTATTAAATGCATATTATTTTTATATAGTGGCAACCTTCAAATGATTCGTGTCAAAATTTGACGTCTGTAAGTCAATTAGTTTGTGAGATAGAGCGTCTTTTGTGAAGCAACTTTTGTTATTGTGAAAAAAATGGAAAAAAAGGAATTTCGTGTTTTGATAAAATACTGTTTTCTGAAGGGAAAAAATACAGTGGAAGCAAAAACTTGGCTTGATAATGAGTTTCCGGACTCTGCCCCAGGAAAATCAACAATAATTGATTGGTATGCAAAATTCAAGCGTGGTGAAATGAGCACGGAGGACGGTGAACGCAGTGGACGGCCGAAAGAGGTGGTTACCGACGAAAACATCAAAAAAATTCACAAAATCATTTTGAATGACCGTAAAATGAAATTGATCGAGATAGCAGAGGCCTTAAAGATATCAAAGGAGCATGTTGGTCATATCATTCATCAATATTTGGATATGAAAAAGCTCTGTGCAAAATGGGTGCCGCGCGAGCTCACATTTGACCAAAAACAACAACGTGTTGATGATTCTGAGCGGTGTTTGCAGCTGTTAACTCGCAATACACCCGAGTTTTTGCGTCGATATGTGACAATGGATGAAACATGGCTCTATCACGACACTCCTGAGTCCAATCGACAGTCGGCTGAGTGGACAGCGATCGGTGAACCGTCTCCGAAGCGTGGAAAGACTCAAAAGTCCGCTGGCAAAGTAATGGCCTCTGTTTTTTGGGATGGGCATGGAATAATTTTTATCGATTATCTTGAGAAGGGAAAAAACCATCAACAGTGACTATTATATGTCGTTATTGGAGCGTTTGAAGGTCAAAATCGCGGCAAAACGGCCCCATATGAAGAAGAAAAAAGTGTTGTTCCACCAAGACAACGCAGCGTGCCACAAGTCATTGAGAACGATGGCAAAAATTCATGAATTAGGCTTCGAATTGCTTCCCCACCCACCGTATTCTCCAGATCTGGCCCCCAGCGACTTTTTCTTGTTCTCAGACCTCAAAAGGATGCTCGCAGGGAAAAAATTTGGCTGCAATGAAGAGGTGATCGCCGAAACTGAGGCCTATTTTGAGGCAAAACCGAAGGAGTATTACCAAAATGGTATCAAAAAATTGGAAGGTCGTTATAATCGTTGTATCGCTCTTGAAGGGAACTATGTTGAATAATAAAAACGAATTTTGACGAAAAAATGTGTTTTTCTTTGTTAGACCGGGGACTTATCAGCCAACCTGTTAGCTTGTCATTAATTTATTCAGTCGATATTGTTTGTTCAGTTTCAAATTCCACTCGATCGTTTTATTTGCGAACATTCTTGTGATATGGATTTCCAAAAAGAATGTATGCTTATACTATTTTGACATGTTTGATACTTTTTTCGCGATTCATAACTTGTGTTTTTTGTGTGCAAGTCCATACGAAAATTTCTGGAAATTTTAGTTTAAAAGCAAACTTTCCGTAGGTCCACAACATTTGTCCCAGCATATCCCATATTCTCACTTACTTTCAAATAATCGGTTATATGTCTACTTTCATAAAAGTAAGATTTCGCGTGCCGAGGTTTGCCTATTTACCTGTTATAACTTCAAAAGCAAGATGCATTTGTTCAAAATTTCTATATTTTTGAAGACAACTATATTTTCCGTGGGAATGTTGAAGCCATTTAATCCTTGAAATAAAGACAGTTTAAGTTCATATTTTGAAAAAAAGGTTAAGTTTTTTTAAAAATTTATATAAAGCATTCATAAAATTCTAGGTGGGAACTGCAAGCCATAATATACAATTTTGAGCAGGTATAAAAACTAAAGTGGGCGTGGCAGCCCCATTACGATTGATTTATTTTCTTTGGAAGAACACATCCAAGACGCGTATCAAGTTTTAAAGTCCTAGGTAAAAAAATAAAAATTGTGGAAAGTGTCGTTATAAGGGAGGTGGGCGTGGCAGCAGACGGATTTCCAAGATTTTTTCAAAATTTCTTAATTTGGAACCCAGAAGTGCTCCTTCCGAATTTCAATGCTCTACGACTTCTCTTTCTATTTTTGACCGCACGATATATGGAGCCGAGACCACTGTGCGCTGTGTCTCTGTGTTTCTTAAACAGATAGAGTGGTTCAAGGGGAAGGTTTATATATGTATATATAATACACGCATAACATAGTAGAGAAACACTGATAATTTTAGAGGTTTCTAAAGTGGTTGTAAATAAACACATTTTTTTGCGCTTACGTTGCAAATGCTGGTACATATAACCCTAGGAGATAGATTTAAATAATGTAGTACAGCATTGTACACTTTGAATTGGTCTACAAAGAGGCCGCTATAGTATATGAAAATTTATCTCTTTAATATAACCAAAAATAGCAACTTTTTACATTGTGCAATTGAGTAAGAGTGCAAGAGAGAACAGGAAAGAATGGTTAAGAGGGAGAAAGAGGGGAAATAGGGGTAAAGACGAGAAATAGAGAGGGTAAGAAAAGGAGAAAGACGGAGCGAGATATAGGGTGAGTGAGGGAGATAGGGAGAGATTCAAAAAATAGTGATCATCAGAAAGCTTTACTTGCCCAACTTAATTTTTTTTTGTCAATTTTTAGTAATTGATTTTTGGTACATTTCTTCGGACACGGTGCGAAGTTCGCCGGGTCTTCTCTTATTGAATAAGCTCAACATTTTTCCCAATTGTGTCATTAGGGCTTCAAAAATAATTGTTCCTATATAATTTTTCATCAAAATGTACCTATTTCGGGGATTTTTTTTTTAATTTTTTTTGGAAACCATATATGGGTTCGTACGCCATAAAGGGTTAAAAGAATTTACACTAGAAAAGGAGAAAAGCTTTCACGAATTTATACTAAAAAGCATCTGTGAGAAATCTTCTACCACAGTTTTTTTAAAGTAAATTATAGAAAGCTTAAAAACACCAGCAAACCAAAGCGGCGAAGAAAAAATAAGTACAAAACTTCAAGACAAATGAACGTGGCAATCGTTCATGACACTGAGTGACGAAGTAAAATATAATTATCATGTTTAAGAAAACATATAGACTTCCCATTCCACTATTCTCTAAAAACTCTTTTTAAACCGATGAGATTTTGAAAGTTTTCCGAAAAAAAAGTAGATTCACTTACCTACTTAGGTCATAAATCTCAAGAGTTCATGATTTTTTGACACAGAACACCAAATTGACAAATAAACAAATGAAATAAAATAGAAAAAAATAAAACAGGTTGGAATGAATTGAATAAAACCACAGATAAAGACAGAGACGATTGAACGTTTAATGACGTCATCTGTCGATCTTAAGAACGAGTTCAAAGAAATGAGCAGCTCAAAAGTAAAACATCAACAGTTCGAACAGTGAAACCTTAAAATGTATTACGAAACTGAATATGGCGAATTTCTCTATTGGACGCATTCTAAAAAAAAAAACCATAAAACCATTTCTCTACGTAAAACAAAAAAAAAAAAAGCGCGTTGAAGCAAATCACTCGGCATAACAAATATAGACGAATCATCGTGCCGCAAATTATTGGAATGGAGATCACAGTTTTAAGTGTCCTTCGATTCCAGGGCAGTTAGTTTATATCGACTATCAAAAGACATTCAAAATATAGGTACATTGGATTCTCAACTAATTAAACGATTTAATACGATGGATAAAGAATTCCATATATCCGAATCATAATAATTCTAGCCGCATTAAGATAAGAGATTCAAAAGAGATAATTTTAAATTGAAATTACTCATCCATTGAATTAGTACAGCGCAGTATGAGACGGGTCATCTATTCGAGGTTCGATTCAATTTTAGCAATTTTCCAATAATCGATGTTGATAGCGACAGAGCAACGAGCTGCAAAGAAAAATGTATTTTTTTGCGCAGTTGAAAGGAAAAGTTAAAGCCCCTTTTCCCCATGCCATATCTTTTCGCTAATTTTCACCTTTTTGTAAATTATCTTCAAGTGAATCGACTGCGGCAATTATTCATACTTAGTAGAAAAAAAAAAAAAAAAAATATTTAAAAAAAACTGTACATAAAGAAGAAGAGAAATAATAAGGTTTTTAAACGACGAAAACAGTAAAATGCTGAGACAGTGGAAAATGCTTTTTTGAAGCAGCTGAATATGAGCTACTCAACACAGTGACCTAGACTCGAATCGACTTGGGCTACTGTATATACAATTTCCTATAAAATTGAATGGCACTTTTTCCAGCGCTTTGCTTGCGAACAGAGACTTAGAGAGGGGGAAAAATAAATAAATAAATAAAAAAAATAAGGCGACGTCATGCAAGAAATGACAAAGCTTCGCTTTTATCATTGCATACAAAAAAATAAAATGATTACTAATGTTATTTACTATACATCAGTGAATGGCGCCATGCCCTATAAAGCAGGATTGTATGCAAATTACAATCGCTTACAAAAAAAAAAAAAAATTAGATGAAAATAAACGCTTTTCCATTATTGTTATCATTGCAGCAAGTCGTTTGAAAATAGTAAAGGGATATTAAATCGGAAAAATAAATTTCTCGATGAAAATTTAATTGCTACTGGGAATTAGTAGAGGGTAGAGACTTGTTTTGCTGCTTCTTTGCTCTTTCCGCTTTCTCTGAACAGCATTTTTCCAAGAATCCACTTGAAATAGGTACAAGGAAAATCTTCTTTCAAACGAATAAAGAAAAGTGTGGAAAAAAAGTATCAATAGCACAGCTCTAATTACATATAAAATTACAGCTTAGCATTTTTAAGGCCCGTTTGTTACTGTTTCCGTTAAAGTTTTTTTCTCCTCCATATCCTTTCAAGACGTCCAAAAATTTCCAAATAAATTATTTAATTATCATAATGAAGAACTGCAAAAGCAAAACGGGCCGAAGTCAAACAGAAACGAGGTCATTAAAATAGTGAAGGTAAAGTATTGATAGACATTTATGACTTTTCAAGCGAGACAAGGGCAAGTAAAATGTATAATAGAAAATCGTACAGCTATGTAGGTACTTTTACAAGACAATATCATATTTAATGGCTTATCAAAGAATCGTTAGCATTTATTTATTGTCATTAAATTGCACTTTGCATCGTTAAATGCATTCATGCAAAGATTTACTATTGACCAATAGCAAAGCGATACGATGATCGCTGATCACTCATCATAAGATCGATCATAGTATTATGTATACATATATAATTCAATTAAATTTATGGTGACATATTCATATGACCAGGCAACGCCGAGAACAATTATCATATTTCCTTAAAGGCATTTGTATTTCGAAATCATGAAGATGCCATTGACTTCAGCTGCAGCTGAAGAATTTAATTGTTTGATGTGTATTTATTGCAGTTCCTTGCACTCTTGCAATTGAATGCTGGCGCAGACTTCTCTACACTTAAATAGAAAAGGCGGTAAGTGGAGCGTAGCGCAGTGGAGTGTGCCAACATGTACGTCAATGATTGGTTGGTTGGAAGCAATGTTTGGCAACGACCGAAAATTATCTGTTTGGCGAATTATGATAAAACTTGCAGAACAACGGACGTTGCAATCGCAGAACTCAAAGGAACAAGTGCCCCTTTTCACGTTTTTGCTATATTCTGCGTGCTTAAGGGAAAGAGTTTTCATTAAAATTTGGCCTTCCATATTACGAAAATTGGTTCAAAGTACACACTATAGTTAAGACAAAAAAAAAAACTGATTACGAAAACACCTTAAAAAAGAAACAAACGGACAACCACAATAACAAGGCGAAGGGGAAGAGAAAGAGAATTTAGTACGAAGGTATAAAACAGACATCTTTGGTCTTTTTTGTCTTTGTATTAGAGGTATATCACCATTTTGAATTAACGTGATGACGAGTTTAAAGATGTTTATTAAAATTTATTGAATTGTTCTGACGTTTTCGCAATTTTTTTTTTTTTGTTTTGCGCACTTTGTTTTTAAAAACGATTTTACAATTTACACACTTACTTCTATCTTCACTGATAGCTGCTACAAATGAATTGTAACAGCAATGATTAACTAAAACAATTATTAATAAAAAACGAAACGCAGCGCACATATCTGAGAGCTATCTTTGTAGTTATATTTCCAAACTGCAATTCACTTCTCTTCACAATGAACAAAAAAGTTAACTAATCTCTCAATTCGTGAGTGCTGCGAGGTTATTTGATAGCCTTCCCTTTAAATTTCACTCAATTTTGCTTTACCATATAATTTTTCCCTCTAAAAGAGTTTTTTAAAACCATCTAAAAATCCCTCCAATTTGTTTACCCGGCATCTCGACACGCAATTTTTCATGGCATGCCATCTGTCAAAGTGTAGATATTGCCAATGGAGACCGCAAGATGGCAATTTATGTCTTGCAATATTGCTTGCCATAAATTGCTTGCCATGAACTTCGCAATGAGCGCCATTTTGCTTTTTTGACAGCTGAAAATCATTATACAGAAAATTTCAAAGTGTGAAGAACTAAAAAAAAATGGAATGGCGTGCATAGGACATTATAAAGTTAATTTTGGAATTCTCCACTATCTTCCCACAAAATATATGCGTTTCCAAATTGTGCATATCACGTCCTTCTAAAAACGGGCTCACCCAAAACTTTGGCTTTTTCCTTTTTTCTTCTTCTTCTAATAAATCAGAAATATTTTTTAAAGCATCGAGTGCGCGTGCGCAGCATATTAGCTTGTTCGTCGCCATTTCACATATGTCGATGGCATAACATAAACAAGCCCACCCTGGCAATATTGCCAATGCTAAGACATAAATTTGACAGATGGTATGCCATGAAAAATTGAATGTCGAGACGTAGGGTAAGACACGGTACTGAATTGCTTACTGACCAGGGTTCGAACCTGGCGAAGAAGAAAGTGCAGCAGTTTTAACAAAAAAGGGCAGTAGATTTGAATTTTGCGCAGTAAAAATAAAAATCATTACAAATCTTTTTTTTATAACAAAAATATATTTTATTCTTTTCAAATAAAAAGAAAAAATAAACAAAAAGTACATTTCATGTAAATATTTCTCCATATTGCTCGTCTTCCAATGTGAAGCGAAGATTTTTGGCAAGATTTTTTTCTGTTATATCAGCTGTCAAACTGTTAATATCACGACATATGAGCTTCAATGGAAAATCCAAGATGTTAAACAAGGACAACAATAGTATCTTTGTTACAAATAGAATTGCGGTGTTGATAATGTATAGCCAATATTGGTACTTTTTTGGTAGTTATCGTTAGGAGTTTGGTTTGACAAAAAAAAAATCGAGTGACACCAGGGACGAAAATCGCAGTAGATTTTAAGCTTTTCGCAGTGTCGCAGTAGATGTCAAAAATTTCAAAAAAACCCAGTAGATCTACTGCAATTGCAGTAAAGTTCCAACCCTGTTACTGACTCCTATACAAAGGATTATTGGATATTTAAATAGCTTGGTGAAATCGGGACTTAATCTACATCTAAATTAAAAATAAACCTCTAAATTTGGAAGGAAAACCTCTTAACTGGGAGCACTGTTATTTAATATAATCGATAACATTGTTCGTATTTGTATTGTGTCGGAACGCATTATATTAAGACGGGATTTACACACTGAAACATTTATATCATTTGTGAAATGACGGGGGACTTAATACGGAGGGATACCAAATGTGACAAGCAAAAAAGCGTGTAGTGTACTATCTATAAAACTTAGCAGATTTTACTTAATCCGAAGTCAGACATACCGAAAACATGTTCCGGGAACATTTAGTTCGTAGGCAAGAGACGCAGGAGGCAAATAAACTTTTCCTTGCCTCCTGCGTCTCTTGCCTACGAACTAAATGTTCCGGAACATGTTTTAGGCATGTCTGACTTCGGACTTAATCGTTTTGTTATGCTCCGAAATTTCTTCAAGTTTGCCATCAGTGATTTTATATTCTTTTTTGATTTGAGATACAGCATTAATGCACAATAGGAGTCCTCTCCCCGCTCTCCACTCTCTTAAAAATGACGATTTGTTGAACGATGTTGACGTACGTGTAAACGGGTGTAATGCAACAAAATTCTTTGCATATTAGAAGCCATTAGAAGCCATCTTCAATTATTGTACTATAGCTGTATATAGTTACTTTCAGTTGAATGCAGCTAGTTTCAGCTGTTTTACTGTTTCTCGCCATTTTGTTTCATGAAAAAACAGTTCATGAAAAAAACTCGAGACAGAGGGACGGGTCATTTTCAGTTTAATTAAAAATAATTTAATTAAATCAAGAGAAAACCCAAAATGAAATGAAATCGTAAATCGAGTGTTTAGTCCGTGCAAAAGCGCTGTGATAGGAAAGATTGCATGTGAAATAGTTTGGAAGAAAAAAACAAAATAGCTGAAAGTGTTCGTCTTAATCTGTTTTCCTTTGCGATATTGGCTTTTCAGTTGGTCCAATTCATGAAAAAGGTGTGCGTACGAGATAGCTGTAGCGGAATCCAATATCGTTGCTTTTTTCACACTATCCAGAAAAGCGCATACGAGACGGAGAATTCGATTGATTTGCTCTCCATCGATATTTCGCGAGTGTGCTAAAACGAGACAAACCAATTGCACTTCGCTCAGTTTGCTGCACTTATTCCGATAGTGACAAAATCCTTTTAACCGAGTACTCGGTGCTAAAAGGGCTCTTAGCATTTAGTAATTTAAGTGTGACAGTTCTGGTTAAATTTTTTTTATTCGTATTTTATTTGCTCACAAAGGTGTGAAAAAGATAAATGCAAAAACGAAAACAGCACGTCGTATAATATAAGTCGTCTGTCGTGGTGTCATTTGAATTTTTGAAATATTGTAAACAAATTCCTTAGCAAACGAGTTGAATGTCTTCATAAGAAAAATGTAAGTCAAAAGAATGAAAAGGAAGTCAAATACCTACAAACTCATAAACATGAAAAAAAAAAATAAGACAAAGTCTACAGACTGTTTTTTTTTTTTCATTCCGTTTTACAAATGAGTTGATTAAATTACAGCGTGTGTAATGTGATTTTTGACTGAAAGACGATTAATTTTTCAACTTAATGCAAGCTCATCTATTTTAAATGAATATTTGATTTTGAAATTACGGAAAATGTAGTAAAGACTATTTCACAGACGTACAATACAGTTACGAAAGAAGTAAGAACCAGCATTGAATTTCGCGAGAATCTTGCTTTTGACCTGCGCCTTTTTGAGCATTTTTTTCGTTTTATAGTGAAGCGAAAGCTTTTCATAAAAGTTCCTTATGTATTTCACAGCCATATGCATGGAATATCGTTCAGGCAATAATATTTTTAAGCAAGAAAACTTCTAAATGCTTTCTTAATATTTACATTCTGGCTGACTGGAAAATCTGTCTGACTACCTCGATGGCGAACAATTTTCCATCACTCAAAGAACATTTTGAAAGTGAGTTGAACGGTTGAGCATCTTAAAACCGAAAAATTCCAGATAATTCGGAAATAACGACATAAGCAATAAGATTTCTAATATTGTTATCTATTGAACTTCTTATATTTGTATGTATGTACAATTAAATTGAAACTAAAGTGTTGCTTTGAAAAGACCATGCCACGTTTTTCTTTCTGTTGCTACTTTTTCATTCTTTTCCACACAAACGAGTCTTTACTTCAAACTCCAAAAGGGTTTTGCAACAATGTCCGCACCCAAAAATAATAATAAAAAATAAAAAAAATAAAGAATCGATATGCGCGACACCCAAACGAAACGAATCAACGTTGAAAGCATAATTCCATGTTAAATTTTCAAGAAGAAAGCAAATCATTGAATAAATTTCCCTTCAAAATGCACATCGTGATAAAAATGCATTAAAAACGCACATGAACGAACACACAAATCAGAATAAAATGTTTAAAGTGATTTGTTTGAATTTGCTTCGGCTGCTAGGCATTGTTGTTGTCGTGACGGCTGACGGCTGTTCGGCGCTGTTGTTGTTTTTGTTGTTGTGTTGAAAAAATTGCATTCTGTTTACACATTTACGCTCACATGCGCACTGTGTTTTGCTTCTGCCTTTGCAATCACAAATTATCACAATCAGTGGGAATTCTGGCTGAATATCAGTTTTTTCTCGTTTTCATTTTCGTTTTTTTTTTTTTTTTTTTGCACTTTGACAATTTTTCACATAATTTGCCTTTATTTTTTTTTTACTCGCCTTCGCCAACAAGTTCGCAACTTTTGTAGGCACAGCAGCTTACATAAAACTATTCCATTGGATATAACTTTAACTTTTGGAATAAAGTAATTAACAATAAAAATATACAATCGAAACTCTCTATAAAGAATTTCAAGGGACTGGAAAAAAATTCGTTGTAGAATTGGTTATAAGGAGAAAAAAAAAAACTCACCAAAAATGTAGCTAAAAAGCCTTGAGAAGATTTGCTATAGAGAAAGAACAATTCACTTAAGAGGAATTCATTATGAGGAGTTTCAACTGTATTGTGATCCCTTAAGCTGTACCATCATCTAGTACCCTGAATATCAATTTATTTTGATCATATTTAATTTTATCCTTATCCTGTGCTAGAGCGGGCTTGGGCAAGAATTTGATATCGATCCCTTTTCGCGATATTGTCATAGATATGTTACAAAAACGAAATTTTACAGGAGAGCGCTATAAGCGGTTAAAGGTTGCTGGTAACGTTACAAAAGTGCAACTTATGTGAAATCTGGCCATGCTACTGTGCATAACTTAAAACTAATTCCACATTCTATCCATAACTACAGTGCTTAGGGTTATAATATTTGGCCAGGTGATGAGTTCAAGGCTTTAGAACAAATTTGCATCAAAAGTTCAATTTCGTAAAAAATGTAACATACGAAGATTTAGCAAAAATGGATGGATATTTCCATGTGAAGGCGCAGGTCAATGGTTTTTAAGACCGCTTGATAGCTTTGCGAACGAAAGTATTAAGCTGCTGATGGAAATATTACCTCATTCCTTACAATATTAGGAACAGTACATATGTTTTGTTTTAAGATTGAACAGAAACATTCAATTTTGAACTTCTCCTAAAACGAGGATGAGAAATTCACTAAGAAAACTACTCAAAATTCCTAAACAAAAAAGGAAAAAGGAAAAATTTAAAAATAAATTTTTTTAATGACTTGTGTTGAGAACAATGCCAAAAGTTACTATGTAAATGCATGGAAATTATTTCCCAATTCCGGTTTTCGTCAGGCCTTAACTATTAAATAACACTCGATTCATTTTAAAGCCCATAAAAACCTTGGCCAGCAATCGCTAAAATAACAAGCACACAAGTTTCTGCAAATATCGTTATAAAAGCAGATTGATGAATGAGTCATTTCAATTGTATATGACTAGCAACAGCTCAAAAACTCAAAACTCGCTTTATGATAACAATTATCTGAAAAGAAATCGAACCGAAAAGAAGAAATGAATTATGAAATGTTTTTTTCTTTTTTTTTTTTTTTCATTGCAGGTGGAACTTACAATAGAGAGTAAAAGGAAAGAAAAAGCGACGCTTATAACATGAGAAATGCCTTCGGCACGTCCTGGCAGTCTTAAGGATCCTGAAATAGCGGATCTTTTCAATAAACATGATCCAGAAAAGATATTCGAAGATTTGCGTGAAATCGGACATGGCTCCTTCGGTGCTGTGTACTATGCACGCTGCAATCTTACCAAAGAAATTGTGGCCATCAAAAAGATGTCCTACACGGGCAAACAGAGCCTGGAGAAATGGCAGGATATACTCAAGGAAATAAGGTATGTTGTTCATAGATAGATATAGGTTATTTTTTCATCAAAGCGTTCCTTAATTTTTCTATACATTCTCACATTCTTTTGACAGGTTTTTGCGTCAATTAAACCATCCGAATACGATAGAGTATAAAGGATGTTATTTAAGAGAGTCAACGGCTTGGCTGGTGATGGAGTATTGCGTTGGCTCAGCATCAGATATCATAGAAGTGCATAAGAAGCCATTGCACGAAGATGAAATCTCAGCCATTTGTGATGGTGTTCTGCGCGGTCTAAGCTATTTGCATAGCCTTGGACGCATACACCGTGATATAAAAGCCGGTAATATATTGCTAACGGATAATGGTATTGTGAAATTGGCCGATTTCGGTAGTGCCGCGATAAAATGTCCGGCAAATAGTTTCGTGGGCACACCATATTGGATGGCGCCCGAAGTCATATTGGCAATGGACGAGGGGCAATATGATGGGAAAGTTGATGTTTGGTCACTAGGCATAACGTGTATTGAATTAGCGGAACGTAAACCACCGTATTTTAATATGAATGCCATGTCGGCCTTATATCACATTGCCCAAAACGATTCACCGACATTACAGGTAGGATTGAATTAAAATTAAAAAAAATCCCCCTTTAATAAGTAAGATGTTGTAATTATAACATTTTCGTTCATAGAAAAACGAATGGTCCGATACGTTTTGCAATTTCGTCGATTTGTGTCTAAGAAAAATGCCAGCAGAGCGTCCATCATCATCTATGCTCTTAGGACACTCCTATATTGCGCATCCGCGTTCAGATACAGTACTTTTGGATTTAATTGCGCGGACCAAGGCAGCCGTACGGGAGCTGGACAATATCAATTATCGTAAAATGAAAAAAATCCTTATGGTAGATACATGCGAGACTGAAAGCGCCATTGGCGATACAGATGATGTACAGGATGAGCATGCTGGTGGTGACAGTAGCAAGAGTAATAGTATTACTTCAGAACACTCCATACACTCAGTTGGTGTTTCGGCGGCCAGTAGTCAAGTAGTACAGAACATTTCCTCTTTTTTTTTTTCAAAAAAAAAAAAAATGAATATACAATATTAAATAATTTTCTTCCTCATTCACATTGTAGAGCTCGTCATCGAATTCGATACCTGCTGCAGCACAAAATCATTTGGGCATGATCGGGCAGCAATTATTACAACAGCAAATGGCGGCCAATTATCATCAACAGGCAGCTGTGGCAGCAGCAGTTAACAGCGGCGCCGTGTCACGGAATTGTGTCCGGCAACGCAATATGACACCATTGCCGAGTATAATGCATAACATGAATAATAATGTAACGCCTACAAATTCAAATGCCGTGGTTCCAGCACCAGTACCTATAATGCCATCCATGATGCACGGTGGCTCGCCATCATCTATGGGAGCGGTCGCTAGTGCAGCGGGCTTGCGAACAAGCGGCCTGAGCGATGGAAATATGTCAGCGAACAATTCGATTAGTGGAGGTAATAGTAGTTGCAATAGTGCCAACGAACGTGATCGCTTGCCGCCGGTTCAACCACGTTATTTACCATCACCGGCAGCTGCAGCAGCGGTGTATGCTGCATCAAATTCACAAGCCATTTCCAATGCCGTAAACGAGCATGGTCCAAATAACTTTGCCACAATACGAACAACTAGCATAGTAACGAAGCAACAAAAGGAACATATGCAGGTAAGTTTTTGCCTGTACTTAAAAATAATGTCATTAATAAATTTAAGTTTTCTTCTGGCAAAGATTCATTTAAGAAACAAAGCTCCTTTTTCCATTTTGCTAAGTCTCTAAAGGACGTTTTTAGATTACACATTTGAATTTATACATTTTATTTAAATATAAAGCAATTTTCAATTAAAAAATAATAATATTTCCACCTAATTCTGTTGTTACACGGTAGATACGTTGCGAAAAAAAAGATTAAAAAGTACATTAATGTAAATGAATATAAACAGCCCGATTCTAAATATTCCCAGAAAGTGAGTTTTCCCTGCAGATTTGAAAAAAAAAAATAATAAAAACAAGTAAGGGTGTTATAGTCAGGCGAGCCTGACAATAGAATACCCGACACAGATACACATGTTCAAATAGTTTTTCATATCAAGAGTTATTTAAGGCCATAAGGGGCCCCATATACCGACTTTTGTTAAATTTCTTTATGAAAACTGCCCCTTTGCCACGCCCACTTATCCAATTTTTGTTTAATTATAATCGGAGGCTTAAATATACGCTCAAATTCTAAGTTTCATTAAAATATTTCGAAAAAGTCCGATTTTGAGGCAGTTTTGGGACTTTTGTGGCAGACCCTAGCACTGGAGGTACCCTTAATAATGGACCGATCAAGGAAATTTTTTGGAAGGATGTTAATGACTACATAGGAAGCATACGTGTCATCTTTTGTTCAAGTCCCATTTGAATTTCGGGTGTAGGAGACAATTTTCGAAAACCGCCCTTCTGCCACGCCCACTTTTCCAATTTTTGTAAATCATATTACTGGCCTTTAAATATGATCAAATATCCAATTTCATCAAAATATCTTGAAAAACTTCGATTTTAGAGCAGTTTTTGTGATTTTCGTAACAGACCCTAGTACTGGAGGTACCCCTAAAAATGGTTCGATCGGGTCCATTCTCGAACTTGTTCTTACTCATGTCCCCGTGAGAACGCATACCAAATTTCGTTGAGATAGCTCAACTCCTTCGATAAGAAAACTGTATACAAACAGACAGACAGACGGACATGGCTAAATCGAATCTCCTGGCGACGCTGATCATTTCTATATATATATTTTGTATGGTCTATCTCGACTGGTTCTGGGTGTTACACGCAACCACACAAACGCAATATACCCTCGACACAGAGTGTGTCGGGTATAAAAAACAAAGAAATAACCATTCTGAGCACACTGAGAGTGGCTCTGGGTTAGCGTAAGGGATGCGGGCTATGCACTTCATCCCAGAGTCCCAGGTTCGATTCCCAGAAGAGACGAAACGGAGTGTAATGTTCCAAGCCTGGCAGTGGTTTTTCAAAAAATCGCATGTGAGGGGCACACTACATAAAAAGGCATACACTCACACAAACACAAGAAAAGCCCCTGGTGGTATCACAACGGGCCGATGTACGGCCTAAGTGACAGCCTCTCCAACATATATACATACATACATACATACATACAAGCACACTGAGGAAGGGAATATAAAGGAAGCAAGAATTTTGAACATTTCTAAAGCACATTTTTTCTTTTATTGACCTTTTTCCGGAGAGAATAATTTCTAGGGAAAAAAACTCTCTGGGAGTATTCATTTAGAATAGGGCTGCAATTAAATAAAAGAAATTGCCAATCTAAAGGCCCATTTGCTACTGTTCCCGTTAAAGTTTTTCGTCGCGATATTTTCTAAAAATGTCAAAGTTTTCATGTTGGTTTCTCGAAACGAAAAATGTAATCGGAACAGTAACAAACGGGCCTAAATCTCTCAAAGATTACGTTTAAAAACACTATTTTTTTCTCATTTCAATTAAAACGGTTAAACTGTGAACGAAATCAATTTTCTTACCGTTTTTAAGAAATCCTGTAAAACGACTGAAATTTTGTAAAAAAAATGCAAAGTTTCCAAATGTTTCGTTATTAGTACGAAATTAAATTTTCTAAATAAAGATAACAAGGCTTACGGCCACCATTTCCGGTAAATTTTTCACCCCGATTTAAAATATTTTTTCTCTAATATTAAAAATTTTAATTTGATGGAAAGCTAAAATTGTAATTCTTGGGCCATAGAATTTCGATTTTAAACACTAATAATTTTTTTAATTACTGTTTTGTGGTCAAAAATTTTTAAAGTTTTGAAATCCTGTAAAACAAAAGAATTTTAAATGTAAGAAAAAAATTCTTGTGAAAAATTTGAAATCCAATTCCACAATGTTTTGTTGATTGAGTTTGACGAATTTGAAATTTTCTATAAATAAAGTTAAAATGCGATGTCAATTATTTACAGTTACTTTTTTTCCGCCAAAATTTAAATTTTTTGTACCTACTAATACATTAAAAATTTTAATTTGATAGGAAAGCTCAAAATTTTGTACATCTTCTTGTGGCGGCAGTAGAAATTGTACGATTTTATAACACTGCAATAATATTGTGTTTAATTACTGTCTTTGTGGTCTATAAAACTTTGTATTAAAGTATTTCGGACTCCTGCATCAAAACAAAAGTAATTTTAAATGTGAAGAAATAAGTTCTTTATTTGAAATCATATCACGGCTTATGCTTCTTGTTGTCATTGCTAGTTCTCTTAAAGCATTCACATGAAGTCAAAATGTCGAATGTCAATGTTATGTCAAAAATTTAGTAGTTATGCTGGCCTTAAACTGATTGTCGGTCAATGTCACCAATGCTACCAAATTTAAGTTTAAGTTACTCAGCTATATTGCTAGTTATTGGAGATTCCAATACCAATTCGTTGGGAATGTTATCTTAAGTCGTTTGCTACATTAGTTGACATCGTTGTCTACGAAAGGGTGTTGGAAGCGCCAGGCTATAGCAAAGATGCTTTATTCATTCAATCACTTTATGGTAGCGTTGCTCTGCGATTGACAAAAGTGTTGAGCCAACATATTGATCTTTTGCATTAGTAAGTAGTATTCTTGAAAGGTATTCAACAATTATATGACCCGAATTAGTCTTTAAAGAAGTCAATTTATATGCTTTTTTATTGTACGTCTGGAAAGCATATTATAAAAAATATAGTAATTATTATACCTATTTTTGTTGCAATGATATATCTTGAAATGAGACGCACGTGGCTTATTCCTCAATATATTTGTATTTTCTGAATCGCATAGTTATGAGCAGGGCTGATCAAAATATTTATTTAAATAATAAATATTTAATTAAATATTTCGACTCTTCTGGGCAAAAATAAATATATCAGCAAATTTTGATTTTCCGTAAATATTTCGGCTAAAATTTCATATTATATACGAATATGCAGTAGATATACTCGTAATACTCGTAATAAGCATGCTTTCCAATCAGATAAACATAATTCATAACGCTGCACTATGGGCGGAAAGCCCAAAAACAGCGGCAAAAATATGAAGGACTCTTCCAATAAGAACGATTTTTTCGGTAAGGGGGTTTTTTGGGGTCCCTGATTTCAAATCTGGTGTCAGATTTTCAAAAACCAAAATGGCTGATCCAATATGGCGGCCAAATTTTTAAAAAATAGATCTTTTTCCAAAAAACTGTATCACAAGGAGGTTTTTGGGGTCGCTGATTTCAAATCTGGTATCAGATTTTTATTACAAATGTTTAAAGATATTTCTCTGATTATAAACGAGTCTTAGACAATAGCCTACGTTCATTCATTTTTGAAAATCTTCGAAAACATCTCATATTTTATTGCAATAAGTTTACTTAAACCAATAATATATGGAAAATGCCCTTGAAATAAATTTTTATCGTAAATATTTATCGCAAATATTTTGAGTGTTTTTTCTTAAATATTAAATAAATATTTTGAAGTTTTTTCATAAATATTTTGATTAGCCCTGGTTATGAGGAAGGCTACAAAATGGCGATGACGTAAGCTATTTTTTTTTTAGTGAACGAACATTTTTCAATAGTTTTTATAATATTTTTGGAATATGCTTTTCTCATGGAATTCCATCACTACATCCCGAAAGAGTGAACATTTTTGCTAAGCATGTTTCGTTTTTGTCAAGCGTTTCAATTTTCGTACGTTTCGCATTCACATATGATGGGAGCATATAAACATACATATAAATTCATGTAACATCTACGTACATGATCATCGCTCTCATGCGTTTTCAAAAACTAAAATTTTTCCCGAGACTTTTTGAATATGTATCTGTTATAGAAGAAACACTTTTGGGTACTTTTATTTGTGCATTGCGTTCCTCAAAGAGGAATTTCATTCAAGTAGAAACCAAAATTTTTCAAACAATGTAAATTTTTTTTTTTTTTTCTAATGGAATATTCAAATAAAATGTTAAGAATGATAGGAGCACGCGTCGGTAAATTTGATTTACATAATGATTTCAAATTTCATATGCGATTGTAGAAAATAATCTTTAATTTTAATTACTAGGCGTACAAAAGCTAGTATCTATAAATTATAAAGGTAATTTCAATATTTTTGAAAAGTGAAGGAGTGGGTTATAATTTTTTATAATTCCTTGGAATTCAAGTAAAACCAATTTCCTTTAAATTACCTAGCGGCCAAAATGGGTTTATGTGGCATTCATTCAGTACGCTGCCTACAATCTCGTATAATTTGTAAGCTTTTTTTTTTTCATAAGACCATCGATGAACTAACTCGCAAAACGCATTTCATTTAATGCATTTTGGAAAAGCCTTTTTTTTCCATTTGTAGTGCCGTAGTAGTCCGTAGTTACCAAATTTTCGTAGAGATGACTTTCAAAAATTAATTACACTTCCTTAAGGCATATGTATTTACTTACAAGTTTAGCACCCCTTGTCGTTAGTTTGTTTTAATTTTTTTTTTTTTTTTGTATTGAGATGAATTTATAGTGTTAAATTTCATTCATATCCCATTTCAGGAGGAGATGCATGAGCAAATGACTGGCTATAAACGAATGCGCCGTGAACATCAGGCTGCACTATTGAAACTCGAAGAGAAGTGCAAAGTCGAAATGGAAGCACACAAAGCTGCACTCGATAAAGAGTACGATAACCTTTTGCATAATTTCACAAGAGAACTGGAACGCTTAGAGGTTAGTAGAGAACAACAAACATTATCCCTATGAATTGAATAAATATTATTGATTGATACGTTCTATTTTCAGGCAAAGCACCAACAGGATCTTGAACGCCGTATGAAACAGACAGCTGCCTCTGAGAAGAAACTTCATAAGGAGATATCATTGAAGCAAGAAGGCGATCGTAAAGCGTTCGATCTTAATCGCAAAAAAGAATATAAAGCGAATAAGGAGCGATGGAAACGTGAGCTTTCTATGGACGAATCGACACCAAAACGACAACGCGATCTAACTCTGCAATCGCAAAAGGATAATCTAAAACAAGCTGAAGCACAGGAAGAGCAACGTCTATTAAAATTACAAAAACAATATATTGAATTGGAAATGCGCAAATTTAAGCGAAGACGAATGATTCTGTTGCATGAGCTAGAGGATCAGCTTCTGCGTGACGTAAGTTCTCATTATTAATTTCATATTTGAATTATATTGTTAAAAAAAAAATTAATAGGAACTGAGCAAAAAGCAACAACAGCTGGAGCAAGCCCATGCTATGCTATTAAAGCATCACGAGAAGACGAAAGAGCTCGAGTATCGTCAACAAAAAAGTGTACATCAATTGCGAGAGGAGCAAGTAAGTCAGGAATAATTATTTTAAAAGACTTAATGCATATTAAGAGGGAAATTTTTCAAACAGATCAACAAACAACACGATACTGAACTTCAAAATCAAAAGGACTATATGGAGCGTGTGAAGAAGGATTTGGTGCGTAAGCATGCAATGGAAATTCGTCAGCATCCAAAGAGTCTCAAGGTAAGCAGAGCAAGTTTTCATAAAAGTGTAGATTGGTGGACAGACTCATTTACATTTGGCAACGATAACGCATGCCCATATGTGAATGCAGAATACCTGCTCAGCAATCGAATACTTTGCACATTATCACTTGTGATAGCTTTAGAAACATTATCACACAGACTACATGTTCCAAATCAATGATTTCATTTGTCTTATTTTGATTTTCAGCAAAAAGAATTGCAAATTAGAAAACAATTCCGCGAAACATGTAAAACGCAAACGAAACAATATAAACGCTATAAGGCACAAATATTGCAGACAACCCCGAAGGAGCAACAGAAGGAAGTAATTAAGCAATTGAAAGAGGAGAAACATCGTAAATTAACTTTGCTCGGTGAACAGGTGGGATATTTAAAATAATTAAATTAATTTATTAAATCAAATTGCTGAGTGTTTTCTTTTCATTTTTTTTTTTTTTTTTTTTTTTTTTAGTACGAACAAAGTATCGCTGATATGTTCCAAAGTCAGAGTTATAAATTGGATGAGAGTCAAGTTATCGAGTGTCAACGTACGAATGAAATGTTGGAATATGAATTGGAAGTGCTCACTGCCTACCAGAATAAAAATAAAAAACATGCCCAAGAACAACGTGATCGAGAACGCAGGGAACTGGAGAATCGTGTCAGCGTGCGGCGAGGTTTGCTGGAGAATAAGGTAAATAAAAAAATTTTTTTTTTTAAATTTAATTTTGTTTTACTCTTAATGTTCGTCATGGTAGATGGAGGCTGAGTTGCAACAGTTCAACCACGAACGTGCTGAGCGATTGCGCATGAAGCATGAGAAACACGCTAAGGAACTGGAAGCATTCGATGAAGAATCGGCCGCATTAGGTTTCAGGTATAGAACATACACATGTAAAATAATATAAGTTCATTAAAAATGATTTAATAAATTAAATTGAAAAAATTTTTATTACAGCGCTTTATCACTGAGCGAAGTGTCACGCGAAACATACCCCGACGAAGAGGGTAGTCTATCTGGATCCATGATCAGTTTAGCGCATAGTAATAGTTCAACAAGTTTTCCGGCTGGCTCCCTATAGCATAGAAACTACGCTAATCATATTCAAAACTTTAATCAACTAAAAGTAAATAGTTCTTATGCGAGTTTTAACGAAACTAATACTAATACTAAGAGCATAACTACTACAACTATAACTACTGACTACAACATCAATAAATGATATCCACATACACTAATTGAGTAAATAACAAACAAATATTAACGAAAACAACACAAATGAAACAAAACAGCAAAGCAAAAAAAACAAACAAAACAAAACAGCAATTAGCATTTTATTCTAGTGATGATGGTAGAAACCAATTTAAAAATTAAAAAAAAAAAAATTTAAATAAAAAGAGGGCAGAAGCTGAAGAATTTCAAAAAAGTATGTCTGTCGCTTTCTTTAATGTAAAAATTACTTATTTTAAAAGAAGTTATTTTTATTTAATATATACTTTATACATATAAATAAATATATACATACGAGTATAAAATAATAAAATACTTAATGATAAACACTAAAAAAAATTCTTATGTAAAGCGATCGATAAACAAAAACACGTGTTTGATACATTTGAGAACGAAATACGTTTTAAGTGAAGAAAATAAAAAAAAAATAATAATATTCACACATACATATTGTACGTACACATCTACATATAATTAAACCCAAGCAAGCCCATGCATATATAGAAACTTACATAAAATTTATAAACGTAATTTACATATTTATTTAAGATTTAAATATTGTGACAAAATAATTAATTAAAATTACAAAAATTAAAGAAATTGCGTAAAATCGAAAACGTAAAATGAGCAGGAGAACTTTGACAAGAAATATATATAGACATTTTTGCAACAAGTTTTCAACATTAGTGTTTTAATAGTACATCAGTGCTATTTTCATGCGAATCATAAAAAGGCTTCAAAGCACCTTGCACTTATGAGGTTTTTGCATTTATTCGTGTTGCATTTATCCGTAGTTCACTGTATTGTTTTTGTATGAATAATTATCCTTAGTATGGTATGGACACGTCCTGAGAGCAGATGAAGACAGCTTCACAAAAAAGGGCTAAACTCTTCAATTACAAGGTTGCAGGTAAAACAAGGTAGTCCGAAACAGCGTTGGATGGATACAGTAAAATGGGACCTCCCCAGCGGAATATTTGGTAGCCGATGGTAACGAATGGTAATCAGAAGCACCTTAAATAAGTAATGAGTGGACATTCCGCTTACATCATCGGTTGCGTAAGCTGATCAATATTAAAAAACAAGCTTACTCCTGCATATCATCAGAATTTGAAATTCACTTCTTAAAAAGTTTTTCAAGCGTCAATAAAAGTTCCATGAAATTTGCTTAAAATGTTTTAAAATTTTTTTTTACATTGTTATTGCTCTACTGCAACCAGCTTGTTATATACGCCTAGCTCTCCGTCTATTTAAAATAGGACTTTTTTTTTCAAATCCGCTGGGAAAAAATTCCCGGCAATATTTAGAATCAGGACTGTATTGGTCATTAAGAAATCTTGCAGAATTTTTTCAATTTAGATTTATTAACAGAACTTTTAAAATTAAATCTATAGATATAAGAATATTAGCTATGATCAGGAACAAACTCTGAATTCTGTCCATCTAAAGATATCCTTCTGACTGTTTCTCCCTTTTCCTTTAAAATCTCCTCGATGTTTCTTTTTCCATTTAAATCGGTAAACCAGTTCAAGTTATCAGCAATCAAATGGTTATTTGAACAATGGGAACAACGAACGATTACAACGCCTTTTTGATATGCAACTTTCGAAATTGTGTTCATGTTCCTTGTGCTGCATATTTTGCAAGTGTAAGCCAGCTGTAATTTGGTCTGCAAAGTCGCTAAAGGCAGCGATGTTTTCAATGTTGTGTTATTGCTGCTGCAGGCTTTCGAAATGATTTCGTTTGCTTTCGTTTGATTTGTTAGCCTGAGAAGAGGAAGTGCACTTCTATAAAGCAACACACGTTTTAAATTTTGCATTACCACGTTCATCATGAAATTAATTAACTATTTTTGAAAATCGTCCTTTCCTTTTTATTAGGAAATGATAATCTGGCAGTGCTGCCATATCGGTTATGTTAAATTCTGCTAGGTACCTCTTGATTTTCCGCTAGACTCAGCTGCTAAAGGCCTGTATCGAGCAAACATGAACTGTCAAACTCCATATAAAAAAAAATGAGCTAAAAGCCCGATAAATGGATTTCCGCTCTCATTTAGCAAACCCATATCCAGCACGAGTGAAATCAGTGTTGTGAAAATTACTTCAGGGGTTGTAATTTTTCGCACTTTTGGAGAAAAGTGGAGACTAGTTTAGCTTGTGAAATAAAGTGTTTGACATTTATTCCACCGCGAAAAGTCTGAATCAGTTGCACGAATCGCCCAAAAAATTAAAATGCTGAAAGCTGAAGCATGGATGGCGGCGAAGACCAATTTTTTGAAGCTGGACCATCGGTATCAAAAAGACGGAGAACAACTTTGAATTACGAGCAAAAACAACTGCTCTGTAATAAAGTTAAAGATTTCCTTTGCATATGGGATATAACTTCCGGATCGCACAGCAACAACATGGAAGTATCTGCAGCTTGGCGCGAGACCGCCGAGTGCTTGGAAATATCAGGTAAGAATTAATCAGCATCAATGTTCGTAAATATTGCCATTATTTTCCAAAGAGAAAGCAACATAACCTAAACATAACATACCACATGTGTGGCGCTGGTTTCCGAGCTTATGCGAATTATTTCATTTAACTTTTAAATCCAAGAAATTATTCGCTTTCATTAACAATGACAGCTCACATGTAAACAAAACTCAGCTGACTTTAGCGCGTGAAATATATGGCCAACTCTACAAAGATAAATTAGTATCTGCTCGATACCGGCCTTAATTAAAAAATGAGAGTTTTCTTTTCGGATAAAAAGTTTTTTAAGTCCAGTTTTCTAAAAACAAAAAAAAAGAAGAAACTATATGTTTCTGTGTCTTCTACTGAAATCATTTTAATTATTTGATTCATATGAAAAGAAAGGTTTCAAAGATCTTAGTTGTTTAATAATTTTAATTACTTAATATTTTTTCGGCATTATGGTCCCAGCATTTCTATTACGAAATGTTAATTATTTGGCAATCGAAAAAAATATTTTTTCTGAAACCACCCCCGTAAACATATTTAAGCATAAATCAGACTCGTAAGCGAGCATAAGATTTTTCGAAGCCCTGTCCCCTTTTATGTGTACGTAATTAATGGACGGCTCTGGCCAGCTATTAAATTGTTGTATGTATTAAATATGCTTAAAAAAAGTTATACGGCAGCCCTTTATATAATTTGCTTGACGTTGAATGTCAATGAAAGAGAAACGTCAATATTTGTATGGCACTTTGTAGAGCCGTAAACAAAGCGGACATTTAAAAATAAAACAACCAAAAAACTGCAGTGCATCGAACAATCTGAAATGGAGCCTCAACGTAGTAACTATAAAGAAATATACGATCTTCTAGATCAACTGTGCAAGTCGGTATTGGGTTGCCAATCAAGTGAGTGAAATTTTTAATTATTTATGAATTTGATTGCAAATATTTCGAAAATTTTCAGAAGAAACGTTGCGACAAGTTGCTCAATACATCTCTAATTGCCCAAATGCGTTAGGCTCAACATTCAGTTGCCAAGAAGCGACAACCGTGGCAAATATTACACAGTACCTCCGTGGATCGCAAGGATCAGATGGAACGATTCAGCGATTCCAGCAATTGCACGAACTGCTACAGCTTAATGTAAGAAAATAAATAATATTCCATTGCCAGATTATTAATTTTTAGTATTTAAGTGTACCCATGAGCGCACACGATCGGCGATGTTATATTTCTTATATGCCTTGGCAAACAGCAGAGAGCAATACAAAAGCTATTTGAGCATTTCGAACGCAACGCCACAAACTAATAATACTCAAATTATAAGTTCACTTATCTGTCCGCCACCGCAGCCATCGAATACACAACTGACCAATGTTAATAGCTCTTCGAGTAACTCCAGCGAAATCTCAAGTGGTTATCAAAAAACAGCGCTTGGTACAACTCAAAATGGGGAACCAAACCGGGTGATTTCAGACCGAGTCATGGAAAATGAGATTGTACAGAATGCCATTTACGCTTGCACTGGCATCGAGGGTAACTATCTCAAGAAGGATGTCATAACAGGTGCCTTTAAATTCGGACCAAATATCAAAACCTTAGATGTCGGACAAGCCCATATGCTTCTGCGATTATCTCAACTGGGGTACAAAAATAGTTATAAGCATCAGAATTATGCGTACTTTATTTATAATTTATTTCGATTTCAGATACCATTATGGATTGCTCAAATCTTATACGGACTCAAAACGTGGTCTTTGTCCTCTCGGGCTGATGGGTCAAGGTTTCATTACGGCACTGAAGTGCGAGATAACGCAATATATTGGCAGCGTTGCACTCTTAGAGGACGAGGTTGTTTTAAGGTTTTCTTCATAAGAAATATTTAAAAAAAAAACTTATTGTGCCATCTTTCAGCTCAATCATCAACGAGATTTGGAGTCCCAGGACATACCCATATCGAATCATGAAAGACTGACTTTGATGAAAACGTATGTCTGGGCAAGTCCAATTCTAGATCGTTTACAATGGCTAACATCCCTGGCTGAAGCATGCGTTGAGAAGAAAGGCGGTGCACTCGCCACAACGATATATAATTTCCTTCAACATGGGAATACACAGTTTAGCGCGACGGTGCGAGATATGCTGCTGGCGGTTTGTGGTCCATTGTATCAAATGCTGTCGCGTTGGTTACTCGAAGGAGAAATCAATGATCCCCATAATGAGTTCCTTATTGAGTGCATTCACGAAGTGGGACCGGATCGTCTCTGGTATGATAAATATCGCGTGCGAACATCGATGCTGCCAGTTTTCATTTCACCAGAATTCGCACATAAAATACTAGTCGCTGGAAAGAGTATCAACTATTTATGTCAAATATGTGAAGATGAGCAGCCGGTGAAAGGTGGTGATGAACTGCAGGAGTGCATTGACAAGAATGGTAAGCATATATCCATTCACAAAAGTCATTTTACTCAATTGAAATTTGTATACATATATATATATATATATATATGTACCTACCTATATATTTTCCTTTTTAGCTGAAGATATATTTTCGTTTGTTGCCGATACAAAGCTGCACACCGTTATCGATTCAATTTATCTGAATACATCAAAACGTGTTTTGGACATTGTGATGGGACCACATAAGCTACTCGAGCATTTACAAGCAATGCGCCGTTATTTATTGCTAGGTCAAGGCGATTTCATTGGAATATTCATTGAGAATCTTAAGTGAGTTGTCTTCATTGTTATCGAATTTTTTTTAACTAAAATGTATTCTTACTGTTTTTTTATTTAGAGCCGAATTAGATAAGCCCGCGAAGAATCTATATTCATATGACATATCATCAATTATATACGCCTCCATACGCTCAACGAATGCACACTTTGATGATCCGGAAATACTCAATTATTTAGATGTTCGTTTATTGCCTCCATGTGACGGCGATATCGGCTGGGACATACTGACTTTGCAATACACCGTTCGCGGCCCTTTAGCAACAATGTTAGAGCCAAGTATGGGCGTATATCGGATTCTATTTAAGCCGTTGTGGCGTATGAAGCACATGGAATTTGTGTTGTGCTCGAAAATTTGGAAAGAACAAATGTGGAATGAAAAGGTAAGAGTTTAATAAATCTTGGTGCCCGCTAATTTTTCCGGAAGATTACCGTAGCGTTTGGTAGAATAAATTTATTTTTTACCTATCTAATGCAGGGTAGTAGCCAGAACAGCATTGATCCTCGGACAGAGGCGGTTAAATGCTAGGCAGATGTTGCACTTATCAGGTCAATCAATGCTTTATTACCTCTATTATGTGTGTATCGAATGGAAAAAATTCCCCCCGAATATTAAGAATCGGGCTGAATATTTTGGTATTAGAACGACACACAAAATCAATTTCCTCCTAAAATTTCATTAACGTTTGCTGACTGCATGTACCCACTGTTGCTGCAATGTAATGTGAAAGTACTTGACTGGATCCTACATTAAATTTTGTGCATTGGTATATTGGGGTAAGGAATTGGCTGTCCATATTATACCCCTCGTTGCGGCCCTGATCCAGTGAAAGAAAATCAAAAGTTTCAGATTATTTTGAAACATTATTCGAGCTTAACCGCTTTGCACCTCCGCCTAGGGCGGACATGGCCATGTTTCGTCACGACGCCACCCGTGACTCATCAGCGCCTTTGGAGTGCATAAGTGTTTGAAAATTCAAACACCTTATAGGTGAAACTTTTTACAAAGTTTCTGAGAATTATACGCATTAGATGTGAAGCTAATGGTATTTTTCCGCTTTCTCATAATGCATTTCAAAGAAAATCGCTCTGATCGTTCTGCTTTTTCCACTGAATGTAAATGAACTTTTATTTTATACTTTCAAATCTTAACCTTCAGTCGTAAAGCAAAAGTGTTAGTAGCTTTTTATTGACTAAAACGAAAGATGACTAACAAAAAGTTTATCATTTACATTTTGATTTTTGACACCTCATTCACAAAGTCGAGAAGCTGCATAAAATCAACTGTGAACTATTATGCAGCTATTCGGATTAGATTGGAAGTTTTTCGTGCATGAAACATAATCGAAAGATAACGATTATTCCTCGATATAAAGCAATGCTTTGGAGTTGTTAACATATTTCCATAGAAATTTGCTTTTACACTTATGGATTATTAGTATTTCCACAAAAGTGACATATAAAAACATTTCATCGCAAATTAATGTTGACTAATCTATCCTTTACAACTTCGCATTCGGTTTTCATAGCAATTTTGCCAGCTTTTGTGTATCAGCATCGTGAAAATAAATAGAAATCGCAAATTATAATTCCAATTCTCCAATGGCTTTCTAGCTGATTTCGGATTCGCATTACAATATTTACCGTAGAGACAATCTTCTAGCTTGCACTTTCGAATGCAGCTTGTGGATTAAGTTTTCCCAAAGCAATATCCACCATGTCCTCATCTGCCACAGTTAAAGTTGTGTCAACCTTTACCCCTTGCGCTGGCCCTTCATAAACTTTTGCGTTTTTGCAGTCGAGCGCTGTGAAAAAATAACAAAAAAAAAAAAAAAAAAACGCATTAATACAAAGTTCGCCCTTTGATCTCTGATACTTCAATCCATTTACATATATAATTCAACGAGTGTAATTAAAAGCAAAATTCCAACATTTTACTTACTCCACTCTTTTGCGACTTTTCCATCTTTTGTGATTTTGTAAAGGAATACCCCATTGACGGCTTTTGCCTTTGCTTCATTGCCCTTTATACCATCGATGATTTTTTGAAAAACAGCGTCGGAGGAGAGCGACATGTTGTATGATGCGTACTTGAAATGTTTCTAGCAAGTAATACTTGGTTTCTAGTAACTATGCATGCAATCCGAATTTGTTATTGGACAATCACTATCAGCTAGTGCTGCCACATAAACGATGATCTAATATTTTCACGCAAGTCGGACCAGATTATTTAATTTTTTTTTTTTTTTCGAATAAAAAAGTTTCATTATGCATCAATTATAATTCACGTTGCACACGTCCATATTGTGATATATTGATAGTGAGATAATTTATTTGTAACATAACGGAATAAAAACTACCGTTGGAGATTTTAAAATTAAACTACCAATTCATTAAAACACGGCAACGGTAAACGAGTCATCAAATATCGTGTAGCGTTGCGACGAATGTCAAATTTTGAATCTCACAAATGCGAATGTACTTTAATATTCGTCAATGCGGATTTGGAGATTTCGAATCAATTGTGGGATTGGAAACTGATTCTGAATTGCTAATCGTTGGTGAAAGTGGCGACAAAAATCGAAAAAAAAAATTAATGAATTACTTTTTGAATTATTTTGACATATATTTCGCATGGTTGCGATGTTACTCCAATTCTTTCAAGACAGTTTTTATTTTTAGTCGCAATAATCTAAATTAATTTAGGCTATTTAAAAAAAAAAAAAAGAAGAAACTGGTTATTGAATTTTATTTCTTTACCAATTGCAGACACTTCGGCCATTAAAAGGCGAGCTTCGTGCAGTATTTTATCAGCTCCATTTAATAACTTCAGAAATGATTCATTTCATCAATCAAATGCAGTATTATATCCTCTTCGAGGTAATTGAATGTTCATGGGTTGAGTTGCAAGAACGAGTCCAGCAGGCAAAGGCACTCGATGATATACTTGAAGCGCATAATGAATTTCTAGCCGCGATTCGGCGTGGTGCTTTTCTGGAGCAGAGTTTTGGTGAATTATACCAAAATTTAGAAGATGTTTATGACGGCATCAAACGTCTGGAAGTATGGCAGGATAAATTCTTTGAAATTTGTTCCAAAGAAGCCGAGTCCCGAAAGTTATTTGAGTTGGAAATCGTTGCCTCCGAGAAGGAAGGAGTTTTCGGTATAACAAGCGAAAAACAATTGCAACGAGATCAGGAAAATAAGATATTCCAGCAGCAGGTAAATAGCTATCAGAAAAACTTGATCACAATCGGCAATGAGTACGAGAACGCAGTACGTTCGTTTCTGCTCTCGCTAAATTCCAACAATGATCACAATCTTCAGTTATTTGGTACACGTTTGGATTTCAATGAGTATTATAAGAAACGAGATCAGCGTCTCGGCGTTCCGCTTACCTTCGAGCATATGCGTCATAGTAATGTTCTGTTCAACAAAAGTCTAGCCGGTAGCCATTATTCAACAACATTATTCAATTGACACACTGCCGTGGGTTTTCCCAAGGATCAATCAATTTGCTCAAAGAATCCTAAAGAGCCAAATGTCCAGCATTCCACACATTATGAGAATAAAAATCAGCGCCATATGATAATGGTGCCGTCTGTTCAAAGTAGAATATTTTACCTAACGCAATGTTGTTCGATATCTTGAGTTAAATTGAGCGCATATATAATTGTTTCAAAATGTTAACTGTTATTGTTGCGCGCGTATGTGCGGTTGTTAAAATTTTCCATTGTTAATTGATCACGTCTAAACGTTTTTTATTTTTTTATTATTTGGCATTTCGAATTTAAACTAAATAATCACCCACCATCGCACCGTTCTTAATAAAAAAGTATGCATAATGAAACATAAAGCATTCTCTTGAATGCATAGGTATATCTTACTTTTCTATATCAATTAGATGTCGAGATATTTGGTTTTGAAATCAGGACAGAAAATATGCATAAAATATACCGAATTTCTTCCTTGTCAATTTTCTGGTCCAGAAAGACCCAATCGAGATACATATCTATGTATATCGGTGAAGAGAAATTGATGATAACCAGCTGATCTAAGTAGTATGTATGTACCTTGGCTCAGTTTTAATCAACGAAGCTTCCTGTGATGATGACATCAAACATCTCACCAGTGTTGGGTGGATGAAGTGGGGAGAATTCTCTTACGTTTTCTGCGACAACGCTCATAAAATACATAAGTGCGACTGAGATGAAAATGCTAAGGATGACGGCGGGTAAGACCAAACATATCCGAGGCAGTTTATTCATTCATAAACCCCCACCGGAGGGCTCAAAATTGGTCATATGCGATAGTATTGCCATACTCAAAGGCGACCGCTGGAGAACCCCTCAAAAAGGGCAATATCCACCATTGTTCCAGCAAACAGCTGGAAGGCAGGCAGACCGAAAACTACGTGGATCGGTCATATGAAAAAATATCAGCAATGGGTGGGTCTCAGCGATGACATAATCCAGGATCCGAATGCCTGCAGAAGGGTGATGAGATCACATACAATCACTTTAAAAGGAGTGTAGGCGAATCCGAAAAGGGCTAAACAAGGGTTAAGAAGAAGTAATTGATGCTATTTTCGTGATCAGCGCCCTCAAAATAGTTTAAAAATTGTGTTCCGGTGATGCCTATTTTCGCGCTCACAGATTTCGCATATAATTCTCATTTGGTTCATAATTTAGGGTTGGGTATAATGAGTAACAACATTGACTGATTTAAGGGACTTTGAAGTAGAGTTGCGCGGCGGTTTAAGATGATGTCAGTAATATCGGCGGAAATTAGGGAACGTGTCCAAACTACGTGACCCGTTTGAGGGCAGGGGGTCTGAAAATATACACTTGTACAGGGGGAAGAGTGGGTAGGTAGGTTTCGTCACGTAGTCAATTTGCTCGCCGTCATGACAATAATCGTTGCAAATATCGCTACCTGTGATCTACGAGTACCGAGTGGATTGGTGCTGCCAATGTTTATTGTTGAAGATGCGGAAATTAATGGTATATCTGGACATAAGTTCTTTAAATTTGTATATTACATAATCTTTGATTACCTTTAACGTGAAATTATGGTACGATTTATTTTTAACGTGCCAAAAAAGTTATTATATGGAATCAAATATGCTTATAGTAAAGAGAATAGGGTAGTGGTTAGGATATATACACGTTCATGTCACAATGTCACGTTTTTGACACGCCACAAAATGGTTCATTATCGAAATGTCTTAAGAGCATGTTAATACGTAAACTGCTCCCTTGCCATCGAAAATATGCTGTATCATTATCGAAATGATCTTACACCTATACGGAATAGGATTAGTATCGATGCACATATCGATACATGTATCGATCGATGTATGATATCGGACCTTCTCGCTAACCGTAGTTGGCGAAATGTACTGATTTCTGGATGGACTTAGATCAGTACGCTTTTGTACAGTTTTTCTTTAATTTTTATTTTCTATAAAAATAAATGTAATGATATTTTTCCAAATATACAAGTTTTTTGGCTTTTTTTTTTTTTTAAATCGACTAATTCTAGCGCCTGAAAAGCTGGAAGCCCTAATTTCAATTGAAATTACACGAACAGCTGTCAAGCTAAATTACCTTCGTGCAAGTGGAAACGGTAGTGTTTTATCGAAGTGTTTAAGCTAAACGTATACATATATGGTATATGGAAATGCGATATAAGCTAGTTTTACGATAAAAACAAGGGCACGTCTCAAAGGCAGGTAAGAAGTAGAAATATGAAATTAAAGCAACAATCCTACGTATTAAAAGAATTATAAACAAGTAAGGGTGTTATAGTCAGGCCAGCCTGACAATACAATACCCGACACAGGCAGTCATGTACATATCAGGCCCGTACACACGGGGGGTTTTTACTAAGCCAGAAATCCGATGTCTTGTCATACTTGGAAAAATGAAAATGGGCATGAAAATATATCAATTCGGAAAAAAAACTTGAAGTGACTTGTCTTTTAAAATGTCACATCCTTGTATGGAATCAATCATTTATAATATGAAAAAGTATACACTGTAGTTTTTATGTAATTTTCTTGGACTTAACGTCTTAGGAAAATCTCAAACACGGGAAAATTTAATTCATATTTATGTTTTATTATTTTAATATTATAAATATTTTATATACATTTCATATATCATTTTCAGTTATTTTATTTTTTTTTTTTTGAGAGTCTACACAATTAAAGCGTTAAAAAGGAATTTATGTAGATTTAATTAACTCCGCAGACAAACACAGGCGCTGGTTAAGCTGGATGTGTTTAATTCAGTTTACTCTTCTGTCTTATTCCGTAGTTATATAATTAAGTATATTACAAAGTCTATGAGTAAATAATTAAGAAGTTCAAAGTGATTTTGCACTGTTTTTAAAAATCAATTTTCAGGCCTTCTGCTAAAAAATAATCGATCATTTATAATTTGATAATAATAATTCCTTAACAAGTAGAATAACCGATAAAATTCGAAGTATATAACTTTTTGCATAGCTCATTTCTCTAATGAATTGAATAATGCGAAATGACTGCCGACTTCATGGACGCTCGGCAGACATGTCAATAACGCAAAGCGATGTTTTCGGAGAAAACCTAGAACTTTATGGTATATAGGAGGTATTGAAGTAGCTTTATACGAGTAGATGAATTGCAATTACCAAATTTTTTGTTGATTGTTAACGTCTTACAATAGTTGCAACGACGATTTAAATAATTTTCACAATGTTTTTGTTCGATTTTTTTTTATAAGTATAAGTAAACATTTCACAAAATTACGATGCTTTAAGAGGAGTGAAACTTAAATTGTAATTGACGCTAGGAAGAAAAGAAGATGTGAGTTGGTTAAAAGCAGTAAAAAGGGATAACTTAAGCTTTGAAAAAAAAAAAAAAAAATTGTAGAATAATGTTCATTATATAAGTTCCTTGCTGGGCGTAGATATACCAGCTGCCTCTTCGTATTCCGGTTTCGCTGACTCCTCCTTATGTTTGTTGCTTTCCTTCTTCTTATCTTTATGACGATGATGTTTTGATTTCTTGGGCTTTTCTTTATCAGATGTTACCTCTGTCTGTTGATCTTTGCTTTTCGACGATTTATGGCTTTTCGCTTTCTTACGTTTCATTGTGGTTTCGGTGTCTTGTTGTTCCAAGCCTGTCGTTGGCTTTTTTTCTTCTATAGACGTACCCAATAAGTTTTCACTAACTACAACAGCAGTATCCATTGTTCTTTCCCGGTCTTTTGTTTTATCTTTTGATTTCTTTTTGTCTTTTTTGTGAGTCTTCGATTTGGAACTTTCTTCCTTTGAATGATTTTTATCACTTAACTGTTGCGAGTCGTGGACATTTCCAATTTGATTACGCCTGCTCGGTGTTTCAAAATTGGTTCTAACGAAATATAAATGTAATGTTAGTACAAGAGAGCATAAAAGTGAAAATTTCAATGTTTGAATCAAAATAGCTTACATGTCTAATTCGATATCTAAGGCACGATGTGGATCATCTGGGTCAAATTTGGCATCTTTATCATCTGTATCGGAAGAAGCTCCTTCGGGCATATCCAGTGTCGTGTTTACTATATGCAATGGCTTCGGATCTGCAAGGCAAATATTATTTTATACATATCGCAAAATGTGTGCCAAATCTCTGCGTACCATCTTCAGACTCAGAACTCGTGTATGAGAGCTTGTTCTTTACTTTTTTGTTCTTTTTTGATTTCTTGTGTTTCTTCTTTTCGTTGCTACTTGACTGTTCTTGGAGTAAATATTTGTCGGAACGTTTAACAGCTGAAAAGTCAATAAGCAAATAGCACTCTATGTTTTTTGGTTTTAATTTTCAAACGTTAATACTTACCGTTAACTTGCAATGGAACTTCCAGAGCAAGCTCGGCAATTGGAATGTCATCGATATTGTCATACTGATCAGCATTATAAGATAAATTACTATTGCTACCAACACCAACGTCTGATGACGAAGGTTTCTTATTATTAGAAGCACCACTGGGAGACGATTTCAAATAATGTGGATTATTCGATTGCTCAATCATTCGCGCTACACGATTACGTTCCATTTGTTCGGGCGTCAATTCTTCACTCAGCCTGCGTTTCTCCTCTTCGTTGTATGTTGTTCCATACGAAAAGAATAATTCATCTTTGTCCGTTTGATTCAAAGTATTATTTTCGTCTTCAGATGGTGGATTTATCCACTCATCCAAATCCAAACCGTCTGGCAGTGGAACCTTACGCTGTGCCTTGGGCGCAACAGGTATCAATTCACCGGCAAAAAGTAATGCCATTTCTTGGACAATTTCCAGGGCTTTCTTTGGAATGACACTCGTTTCTTCTTTTGCTTTCTGAGTATTGACTTCCTCTTCATCATCATTAAGCAGTTCAGCAAGATTAGCAGAATTTTTTTGATGATTGGCATCATTCTCTTGATTATGTGGTGCATTCTCAAGCTCAGCACGAAGCATTTTTATGAGAACACATGACGAATGCGCACGCTCCTGTACTTCAATATCACTCGACATATTGAATTCGTCGAGTTTTTCCAAAACATGATCGCAAAGCTAACAAAGGGCAGAGGAAAAAGGTCTTTTAAGGTACTTTGTATAGATGATTGAATGTTTACCCTAACAATACTGCATAGGTCTTCGTTTTCGAGGCAGACTGTGACTAGTCGCGTAAATAATTTCAATACGTTTTGCACGAACACACTTTGAATATGACCCGGTAGCGCGGGGCGTGGCCGTAATAAGATGTTTAATGTTTTCTCCACATCCTCGGCTTCACATGAAAATTCTCCTACTATCCACGCAGCAGCGTACAGGACTTCATATATTGAGTCACTTTGTGAGGAAACTACGAATGTGTCCAATAGATTGGACATCTCCACAACTGCAAAGGGACGCACAATCGGTACTCGAATAGCCACATCCAACAATTGCTCCGCAATTAGGTGTCCTGTAGATCGTTGAAAAACGATAAATAAATGCAATTCACATAAAAAAAAACATCATCTTTATCTCACCATGTTTCGATCCCGCCTCCAATTGTATCAGCTCCACGAGCACTGTAAGGTACCACTCAAAATTTGTCACATACAAGTATGAGCTCTGCGAGCAAATCTCAATGACTTTGTACAATAATTCATCTCGGTAGGCAGATCCTTCAGCACGCTCCATATGTCCGAGTAAACGTTTAACAATTTCCATAAGATTCTTCTTTGAAACCATTCCATGTAATAAATCCAGTGCCCGCAAACGTATCGATTCATCTTTATCATCCAAACAGGCCAATATTAAATCCTTATGAGCTTGCACGCTTTTCGGATGAGTCTTCAATATTTTCGACATTGCAAGTAGGCCCAGATATTTTACTATATTCGATGGAATATTAAAAAAAAAAAAATAAAAATACTCAGGCTTAAGTCTCTTATGGCAAAGATATTAGCTTCTTTGTTGTTTGTTTTAAAAACAAATTATATCTTACAGTTCTGATCATTGTCCTCGATTAAGATTCGTAGTTTTTGTACACAGAGTTGAATCGAGGCACTATGATTGGGCATCCCGCTGCTAATGCTGATAAGTACCGCGATCACCGTGTTAATACATTCATACAGAAGACTCATTGCAGAAGTGCTGTTGAATTTAAAGTAATATTTAAAATATAAAATTGCTCGCGTGAAATCTAAAGCTACCAAAACAATAAAAAACGTGCTAATAAAAACTCATTTGCTTCCAAGCGAAGTGATTTTCATAAAAATTTCTATCAAAAGAAAAACCTTTCAAACATTTTTCATTCAATTTAAATTGTGAAAGCATAAATAAAAACATCAACTTAAAAGAAAAAAGCATCAACAATTGCATTTACGCAGTAGATTACGTTTAGCGATAAAACTTGCCTATGAATAAGATTTGTAAGAGGTTCTATTAATTTCTTTCCTAGCCTTGGTTCTAGAGGAGTTAAAGCGGCAAACTGTAAATGCAAGAGAAAAGAAAAAAGCACAAATTAAACGATAAAATTCATTGAGAATAAATATGTAGGATGATTGTACGTGTGTTTATGTTGTTAGACACTAAAAGTACATACTCTGTGTTAGGAAAATCATTTGGGGAATTTCATAGCTATGCTTTTGTAAATAAAATACGTATCTTTCCAGATTTTTTTTTTTTTTTTAACTTTGAAAACCTTATCAGGACAGGGAGAAAAAAACAAAAGCCACACAGTCATTAAACTTATCTTCAAATATTTCTCTATCCTTGATATAATCTGATAATGTTAGTTCGAACATGCGAATGTTAAGGATAAAATGCCGGTCCTTTACTATTCGTTTTTTTTTTTAACCTTTTCTTACAGAAACTTTCACGAAAAAGAAAAGCCTTCCTGAATAAAGAAATTTACCATAAAATAAAAACTCTCAAGCAAAAGATTGTGCGTTTTCAGTGACTGTGACATTGTTTAATGTAAAGAGTTTTTTTTTGGGTATATTTCCACTATAAGGCATTTAATGTTCGCATCTTTAAAATGCTATACGTACATATTAGCTTTTAAATTTAGCATTTTCTTGAAATTTCAATTTTCGTTCAATAAAATATTTTAATTTTATGAAGCTTTAAAGTGACTGATACACGATATCAACCCAGCGGAAAATTATCTCCTGCATGACAAAGTCACCAGTGATGTCACCGATGACAAATAGGTGACATTGTCATGCATGACATCTTGGAGGACATGTCATCGTGGAGGGATGCTGTTCATGTGCTTGCCTCTCATTGGCTACTAAAATTTAAATAAGGTTTTCGCGTCAGTTCAGCGTTAGCATGAAGTGGCGTAGATGATGAGTGCTCGACTCTGAATCCGAAGATCGCGTGTTCGATCCCTGGCTGAGGCGAACAAAAATTATTAAAAATTGATTTTTAAAAATTTTCGAAATATTCTAAGAGAGCGCAAAGAAGAGAGTTTTCAACTGACCAGCTATGGATTCTATAAATTAACATTGAGAGAGAAAAGAGCATGTGCTTCTCTTTTGCTTTTTTCGCCATCGCTCCTCCTAGGAGGACATGTCACCGGTGAAATCACTGTCCAACTCCTGTACAAATGTCATGCTAGGCGTCCTATGAATTGTCACGCATGCCAGGGTGACTTGTCACCCTGACTTCACCGGTGATGTCAGGGTGACATTTCCCGCTGGGAAACTAGCTTCAATATTTTTAGTTGTATGCGTTTTTTCATTTCACATACAGTGTTCGTGTAATGAAAAAACCAACACAACTAATAATATTGAAGCAAGTTTGATATCGTGTATCAGTGGCTTAAAACTGAAAAGATTGCAAGGAAATTTCGATAAAAATTCGACGAATTGGAGCGTTTTTTCATATACTCTTAAAATGCTGATAAACGCTGTTCAAGTACAACAACAATTATTAAAACTTAAATGAGGGTATAGTGGCAAATATCCCCTTAGACTAGCGTGTAAAAACTGAGCGTGCGGAAACATTTCTGCGTTCAAAATAAATGAATAGAAACAAACTTCTTCAATTGCTTTTGTGACTGATTTTTTGCCAAAAGAAGGAAATAAAATTAAGAAAAAAAAAATAACTAACAAATTTTTCTAAAACCAAATAACTTTCATAAAAACCTTGAAATTATTTCGATCAGAGGTTGCGTTAATTTTCGTCCCAATGCTGGCTCGATCGTCGTAAGGCTGGCAAACTTAATAACAGAGGTAAAATACAAATGAAAAGTTATTGATTCATAATTTTAAATGGAAATACCTCGCTCTATCAAAAGTTATTCTTTCACTTTGAGACTGAGACTGATTTTTAACTTAATTACCCAGGATTTAGAATTTAATTCACAATACGATTTTAAACAAATCCTTTCTATGTGGATATGATATTCTTTTGAAATTGAAAGCATTCAATACTGATATTAATGAGGAAAAAAAGGTTATGCATTTAAATCCATTTCGAGGTGATGCTGCACTCAAAGTCTTCACTCACTGTCAATTCAAACCCATTTCTTTAATCCTTATAATATCTTATCACATTTTCAATTTTTTACTAAAATATATATATATATATTTTTTTTTATCAAAAAGTAAGCTCAACTCACCAATTTGATGATCTTAATAAGCATCCAATTGTTTGTTGACGTTGTCATAAGTTTAAAAAACACTGGAGCTAAAGGTAAATAGTTTTTGGGATTCTTACGTGCCAATTCACAGATGACGTTAACAGCAGCCGATTGAACACCTAATGCAAATAGTTTTCCTTCGAAAAGCTCTTCAATAAAATTATATATCGTTCGTACCTGGATCTGGATCTTCTAGTTTTTCTTTTAATTTTGGAAACGCAGGCCTTAAAGCCTCGGGATAACGTAGAAATACTTTGTACATCATAAGGACGGCTTTCATTCGCAAATAAGGCTTCGTTGAACTCATCTAAAAGAAATTATTGAGGCAATCATTTATAACAAAAAAGAAAATTATAATATTTCACGTGAACTTTTCCGCCACTTTCAATAGAAATTTGCAACGATACTGGCGGAAAAGTTCACATGAAATATTATATGGGTGTATAATAATAGCTCGCACTGCAACATACCAACGTCATAATATCGTTCGCTAAATCGCGCGACAAATCCGGTGAAATGAAACAACTAAGACCGCTGAGTGCAACTCCTGCGTCATATTGATTTTGTGAGTTCAAATCCTTTCGAATCATATTCGTCGTTAACATAAGTAACTAAAATGGGACACATTATTTTTGCTATTTTAAGATTGTATATGTAGATTACAAACCTCGCTTTCTGGATGAAAGCACTGACTCGCTGCCAGATATCCGATACGTTTACATGTAAATCGAGAGGAGCTCATTACTTCGATTATATTGAATCCGGCCCATGAAATATCATATCCTAACATTTGTATCTACATAGAAAGAAATTCAAAAAAGAAGACATCAATGTATTCTTTCCACTTTCATGCGATTTTATCAACGACATACATAAGTTAGCTTCGCTACCGCATTGCATTTCACATTGATATTGTCTTGTCGCAGCTCTTGCTTAATTTCTTCAATGCACTGTGATATGTACTTCGACTGGAAATATAAAGGAAAAATTATTGTTCGTTTTTTGTTCATTCATCTTTCAATAAAACCCTGTAGTGTGTTTCGTTTCAAGTGTATCGATGACAAATCATTGACCTTCTAACCTCTTCAATATGCTCTGACGATTATGACGGATCATATCAGTTCAGAGAAAGTGCTTTATGGTATATGTGGAATAAATAGGAGGAGAACTCGAACATTTTGAATTGATTTTTTATGCATTTAAGGACGAACGTATTCAATAGATGAATTCAATTAGGTACTTAAGTTTTGATCTTGAGTCTATTGTCGTAATTGAGGCATATTCAGCAATAAAAAGCTTCCTCTTGGAAGGATTTTTATAAAAGAATTAAAACGCCACTTTGAAACCTTGTAAAGAGAAGCCTTAGGACGCGGAAAACTAAAACAAATAAAATGGGTCGTATGCTTCAAAATGAGATTAGACTTTTTTCTCAAGTTTCTCAGAGATCCATCTCTTTCTTATGCATACGAGCCTCATTGTATACAGGTTGTTCGTATTAGCGAGATTGAATGTTGTGTTCTTTATTTACAAGCCCGTAGAGAGAAATTTGCCGGCAGTAGGCAGAAAAAATCCAGAACCTCAGTAGGCAGAAAAAATCCAGAACCTCAGTAGGCAGAAAAAATCCAGAACCCAAGTAGGCAGAAAAAATCTTAAAATGGAACACAACAGCTGTATAGACTTCACAATCTAGAAATACCAATTTCTCATTTTGCTATTGGAACTCCTAAAAAAGTATACAATCTCTCCTAACCTATAACACATGGCTACTAACAAAACGCCTCCAAATATATGGAGATCCTCGAGCTTACCTCATTGTCCTTATTATTGCGTATTCCACGAACTAAGTCAGTAAGGTTCTTGTCAAACATACGCTCAAAGTTGCCTTTAACTTTCTTCAAAGCCATCTTCTTAAAATCTCGTCTCCAGTTTCACTAAGTTAACAGCTGGATTAATGATGATGTCGACAAAATTTTCGTTTCACTTTTGCTCTGCATTCCTTGAAATGAAAACGAGAACTACTTTAAGAACAGTGTTGTCGTGTCAGCAGAAATCTACCAACTTTAATAAAATTATTAGAAAATTAAAAATTTTTTTAGACTGGTAGTTTTGCTTAACACTTGGTAGATTTGCATTATTTCCCCGCTAAAATAACTTGGAAAATTCGTAGATAAAATCGAAAGCTCTTGACATCCAGCTGGCACTGATTAATACTAAAAAGAGAAATTAATTGACATTTTAAACCATAAATAATGCTATGCTGACTGCAGAATTGCTTCATTCAAAGTCGAATGATAAAACCGTTTCGTCCCCTAAACATTTTTTCCCCCATTTTTATTTAGTTCATCTTCTATAGCAATATCACATCAAACAAGTGCATTTAAAGGCACAAGTTGTTGGTTATAAAAGTAATTTATGTTTATATAAATAATGGCGTTGCTGCAGTAAAACAAAAAAACAAATTTTTAATTTATATTAGCTTTAAGAAGTTATGTTTGTTAAATTCATATTATGAATTCTTGCTTGAAAAAAAAAGAAAAAATCATTAACTTAAAACCATCTGTCTTGGTAGAGTTTTGGTAGATTTTTCTGACAAGAATGGGTAAAAAAAAAATCGCCTGCGGCAATACTGTTTAGGAAGAGGTAGCCATCAGTTGTTGAAAAAAGACGGAAGATAGCGTTGTGAATTTGATATCATCAGTCTATCATATGCACTTGCGCCCGTTTACACGTACGTCGACATCGTTCAACAAATCGGCGTTTGTTGGAGAGAGGAGAGCGGGGATTCCTCTTCCCGGGAGAACAAGCTTTACATTTGGTGGACCATTAAGTTTTACTCCTGAAAGAACTTTCGCCAGATAAGTGTATGATCAATGATCATAGTCGAAAAACAAGAAGAAAAAAAGGTAGGGAAACTTGTAGAGAATATTTTTTGTAAGTGTAGGGAAAAGTAGTTTTTGGCTGTGTAGGGATTTTTGAAAAGAGTATTTAACAACACTGCTCTGAAAGGTAATTTGCAATTGCGTACTTTTTCAGTAGAATCGGAAAAGGATTTGTGCACAGATATTTCATCAGCTTCCGAAAAGGGTAAGCTGTAAGAACTGCTCAGTTAAAGTAAATAAAATTTTTCTCTATTCCAGGCAAAAGGTCTAACTGTTAATCTTCTCTATCTACGAAAACGTAACTATACCAATAACAACAATGCAACAACGTAGAGAACGAAAGTCAGTGATGGTAAGATGATTGAATTAGAATAAAAACAGGATGAATTTGAAAATTATACCGATTTCTTGACTTGACTTGAAATAACAACTTTAACTTACATTGTTTCAGGCACCCTTGTCACCGTGTCCCATTCCAGACATCTCTGACGATGAACTCGTCTCGATTTCGGTTCGCGATCTCAACCGAACTCTAAAGATGCGTGGCCTTAATCGTGAGGAAATTGTGCGGATGAAGCAACGTCGTCGAACGCTTAAAAATCGTGGATACGCTGCAAGTTGCCGGATCAAACGTATCGAGCAGAAGGATGTTTTAGAAACTGAGAAATCGCATGAATGGACCGAATTGGAGACAATGCATGAGGACAATGAGCAGCGTCGTAAGGAAATTGCTGCTTGGAAAAGCAAATATAAGGCCGTACTACAATTTGCTGCAATGAACGACATTCCAATTCCACCGGAACTTCAGTCCTGCTAGATATTTTTAAGTTTTTTTTTTTTTTATATGCTTTTAATGTCATAGGACTTATTGATGGTAAGAGTTCATAAAGTCCACATTATCGGGGAATAATCGAAATTGAATTCAAGTTTTCTGGTTATTGTGAAAGCTGTTTGATCAACTTAATAGTTACTATAACCTACTGTATTTTTAAACGTGTAGAAAATAACGTACAAACTTATACAAATTTATCCAATAAATCGTTTTACATATTAGTCCTTAAAAATAATGTGTGGTCTTTCAATGATGAAGGAAATTTTTTTTTTCACTCAGTAGTATTGTATAATTGACAGTAGTTCTCTAAGATTAAGGCTTATTGATCGGTCCATATATAAAGTTTATATAAGAGTCCTAAGTTAAGAGTTACGGGCTCTCTTGAGCTCTGTCAGAATTGAAAAACTTCATATGAAATAACGCTTCAGAAATGAATCAGAAATTTTCTGAACTTTTTTTTTTTATAAGAAGTTTTCATTTCGGTTTCATTTCTAATAGAACTGGAGAGAGCCCCTTAAGGAAAAACTATTATAGAATAAGCGTTGACAACTGAAAATTTGTTCAAGCTTTTGCAAACAACTTCATCAAAGGATGAAACTTTATTATCTGAAGAAAATTTTTAACCCATCTGTAATTATAGTAATTTTTATTTATAATTTCTTGCTTACAGAGAGACATCTTCAAAATTTACTTACATCTCTATTTCAGTGGAAGCTACCAAGCATTTCATCAAACAACATTAAAGTTTTTCCATGAATACCAAAACGATATGAAAATTTCTCTTCAAAGATGTTAAAAATTGAAAGTTTTTCTGGAGAAATAATTATACAGATGTGACAAACAGACAATACAAAGCCAACATATGTATAAATTAAAATGCTTTTTGTCGGGAGTTCACTTGTTCGTATGGAGTACTTTCTTCAAAACGAAATGAATCGCATGCTCATCTTCGAATGGGAGTGTATCGACGCAACAGTGCATAAAGTGGAAACGACTAACTCTACCGAAGGTAAATGAAAACAATAAAAGTTAACTTCTTTGAAAGACGTGCATAAAATTTTTTATTAATTTTCTTAATGTCTAAATTATGCATACATACTGCTTTGATTATGCCGGGAATTTAAAATTGAACTAATTAAGATCACGAAAGATATTTTGGCTCAAAAAACTGCTGAAAACAAAAACCCGAAAAATAACTTTAAACAAACTATTGAGGAGTTCTAATTCATACTCTTCCTTTAAATCCAATGGAAAAAGTCTATCTCTAAATACTTAAACTATTGAAACCAAGTCGTTAAAGCGTCAAAAAAAAAATAAATTACATAAAAATTGCAAGCGGGAAAATAAAAAAGTGAACGAGTTAATTATGAAAGGTCTTGTTTTGTGGACTTAACAACTCTCTTAAGATAAAACAACGGTAGCAAGAAAACGCATGCTCTACAGAGACGATACAAAGAGCGAAATCTTGCTCGTCTCATACACACATACATATGTATATGAATGGGAAACACACAGAGAAGGCAGCCTAATGAACAAAATCGACATGCAACCCAAAATGTAAAGACTTTACTGCCGCGTATCGAAAATAACTTAAAACCGAATTCCAATTCCAAAAGGCAACGCAACGTTCCAAAAAAAAAAAAAAAAAAAAAACAAAGTTAAACCCAAAGAAATCCCAAAGAAGCACTCCAGCATTCCTCATGACGAGCTTTTGCAAAAGTTCGTTGATATCCCAACGCTAAAATGTTCATACTTGCATCCACATACCCATAAATATGTACATATGTATATACTGGCATACCTGTTGAAGCCATAAAGACAACAGGTACTAATTTTAAAAGCCCTAATGAACGCACGATCGTGATGACTCTTTTGCTCTGAGCGTTGAGTCTTAACCCTTTTGCCTGTGCGTTCACCAAAGACGAAAAAGAAAACAAAAACAGTAACAGCAAAAACAAAAACAAAAAGCAAAAAACAAAGCTGATATCAAAACATTTTCAGCCATTCATTAATGCATACAAACATTTTACTTACTTGCCAAACTATTCAACCTGTAAGCCAATTTAAAGTCTCAATACAAGCCACCATCGCTGTTGGAGTCCGTTTTGCTTTTATCGCTCAAAGGCAATACGAGTAGGCTCGATCCATTGTTTTCGGTGTTGCTCTTTCGCTTTTCGATCGTTGAGCACGAGTTATGGGAAAGAGCTCGATTTTGAGCTCCGAAATTTATGTGGCTACGATTTTGCCACCGCGCTGCCACCATTTCAAGTATCTCGAATCTCTCTCCATTACTTTGGAAGTCAGAATTTTTAGCATGCCAGTCATTCCGTTTATATTTAGGTGTCTCAAAATTCAAAATACACTGAGCAAAATTCATTGTGCGAAAATTAAAAGTTTATTTTGGTTTCTACAGAGGTCGATCACGTTTTTGCCGCTGTGGGAGAAACAAAATAGGCCTATTCACGAGACCTTGGTATCGTGGCAAAAGTGCATTTCTCAATACAAATTGTTTTTGGAAGCTTAACTCAATTTTTAGACTTTGGCATTTTTGCCACGATACCACGGTCTCGTGAATAGGCCTTATATTTTCCGCTCCAATAGATCTCATGGAGTATGTTTTTTAATGCTAAAAGCCCTAATCATTCCCGGTGCTGTTGTGCTACCTGGAAAGTATCGATTAAACAGTCCTTAGGATTCCACAGGTCTAAAAAATATGTAGTAATTAGACGATAAAAATTCAATCATATGAATAACAGTAATTTCATCAATAAGGTATTGAAATTGCCGCCCCTCACAAAGCCACTCTAGATTTCCCACCCCTAAACTGGGACCTGGTTTCATGAAAATATTTTTGATAATTTTCTATGGAGAAGGTTAAAGAAAATGGAATTTTTTTTTTTATGCAGTTTCAAAATTGAATAAAATGAATTGAATTGAAGTGTTGGTCAATGGAGGACCTCTTCTGACCTTTGGGTACCGTATGTTTATGAAAAGTTTAATATTGGCGATCCGACTTTTGAAAGCTGTAAAAACTGAAGTGCCCCAAATTGATTGGGCGGAGGGTTAATTGATTTGAGATGAAAATTCAATCACAGAATTAATTAAAGTCATAAAAATGGGCCTCAAAAACTCGTTATAAGTGTAAGAACTTGAATTTTATTATCTTTATAAAATAAACAAGAATAATGCCTATCTATTTTTTTCAGTGTACCCGTGCAAATTCTCACAATTCTTTGCATTTTGTTGCAAAAATGAAATTTTCCTCCAAGAGAAGCTAAAAAAAAAATGCTGCAGCACCTATAATCGGAGAACAATAGCCCACGACTGCAAACTGACTGGCTGCCTACACACAAAAACAAGTGAGTAAACAGAAGAAAAATAAAACACCCTCCATATGAGCAAATATGCAAAGGCATCGCGGAGAGCTGATAGCGAACCTGATACCAACAGCTGCAGCAACAGCAGCAGCAGCAGCTGAGGCGCTATGAGCGTCAACAACACAAAACCCGACTACCTTTACCCAGCACCGGTCTACCTTTAACTTCAAGAGGGAAGGCTTCAAAAACTCTGGCGAGCGTGAGCTTACGTTGCACATTCCGGCCCCCTACGATCGGCTTCCACTTCATAAACAAATTCTCAGTTACTCATTGTTGAGGGTTTTACGGTTGTATCGTACGTTTCTTTATGCTGTGTCTTCAAGCAACAAAAAATAATACAAAAATAAAAAATAAAAACAATACGCTTTAACAAAAAATAAACAAAAAAGTAGCAGCAGCAATTTTCGAGCGAAACCCAACAGCGAAACGTTGTGCCGTGCAAACGTTGTCTTTCAAAATGATTTTAGTTGCCGACGTGATACTGAATCGTATTGTACGGCGCGCTCCAAGATCGAATAGATCATAGACCGAACCATCCATCATCAGTCGTCGAGTTGACTAGAAGATCGATTAATGCCATCGCGATCGTGTAATTTGAATTCAAAATCTAAAGAGATACACAAAAACAACAACAAAACTTCCATTCAATGAACGTATCGGTAGGTATTCCCAAATGTGGCACAGGTTCATAAGGTCCGATTTGATCTTAAGAAGATCAATTGATTTTGAAGCACAATAATAATAATAATAATAATAATAATAATAAGAAAAAAAAGAAGAGTGAATTAAAAAGTCTCGATTGTGTTAAAGTGAGAGTTTGAGACAACAAACCATAAGAAAATTGTTTTATGGCCATGTGTAAATAAGTGAAAGAAGAAAATTGGAAATTGAAAATTGTGAAAAGCACAAAGAACAACAACAAAAAACAAGCATAAATAAAACACTCACTGCAATAGAGTGAAGAAAATTGGTCAAGTGCAGTGGCAAATGCCTAGAGCAATAGCAAGGAAAACTATGGAATGAGTGATTGCAAACAATAAAAAACTGTACAGAGCGGATGTAGCTTGCAAAAAAAAAAAAAAAATATAAAATATATATAGATACATATATAAAATGAATAGAAAATTATAAAAACCATATACCACCGTATATACCATATACAATATGTATTTATCTCTTGGTCCTTATAACATGCGGTCAATCGAATTCAATTAGCCCCCCATAAAAATCACTGCGATTAGTGTCACATTTTTAATACGAAAATATGTGGTGGAGCCTTTTCAAATGAAATTCAAAAAAAAAACTATTTTGTCTAAATCGATTTGCACTTTCGCATAAAAATCACATGAACCTCGGCAACCTTAAAATTCTGAAAGAAGGACGCCTGCATAAACCTGTTCGTATGGTCGAATAAACTACATCAAGTCATGATCAACGACATCAAATGAATATGTAAAATTTTTTTTATTGGTTTCTTCTTTTTTTTTTTTTTTGTCTTTTCTGCCACATAACATAACTTGTTTGTTGAAGCGCACTCCACTTGGCCTGGCCAGTGGGTATTTCAATCTTGTCTTACAGCATTTTTTGTGCCTAAGCAATTAGCATTTTTATTAAGTACCCTTATCGATTAAAGCGTTGATAGGAATTCTTGTGGAGTTTTCACACTTGGTTTACAGGCGAGAGTATTTAAAAGATAATTACATAAAACCAAATTGGAAGTTAATTGAATTTTAAGATAAGTAACATAGTTGTGTGGGTTGCTTTTTGCACTAGGCTGCTCAATTTGGATCTTAAAGAAATGTGAATAAGCAGCCCTATTTTAAATGAATAAATTTTCCCTAAAATTGTTTCTCCGTAGAAAATGGAAGTAATCTTAGCGGTCAATTAAAGGAAAATGTGATGACTTTTGCTTAAAAACTTTAAAAGTACTTGCTTCCTTTGTATTCACTTGTCTAGTGCATCTAGAGCGGCAGATTTTTTTTCTCTCTCAATTCCGTACGGAAAAACTCCCCGGGAATATTTATAATGGGGCTGAAGATCTTATTCTTTAAAAAAAAATTCCCTGCATCTCGAATTTATAGTTAAGGAAAACTGGAATGTTATAGAAACCATGATATCTTTACACTGGCAGCCACGTGTAAAGTGACGCGTGAAAGAATGGTTTAAGCGATTGAGAAACTCACAAAAAAAAAAAACTAAAAAATGTGAACGTCCTACCCCACGAAAAGAAAATTTCAAAAATGAATTCATGAAGCGGCTTCTCTATTGGTAAAACCTTTTTAAGATTCCTTGCTTTTCAATTGGCGAACGGCGAAGGAAGACATTATAAAACACAGTGCTCCTCCGCAAATCAGAATCGAAATGTCCCGCGACCAATTCCAATGTTCGGAAAATTCTTATTTCTCAGGTTTTCTTAATATTACCCTACTAAACTACAAACAAAACAACCAATCTTTCTTTAATCTTATATATAAAATTCTGTTTGCTAACTCCTCCGAAACGGCTGGACCGATTCATATGAGATTTTGTGTGCATATCGGGTAGGTCTAAGAATCGGCCAAAATCTATTGGTCAATGAGCAATGCTATAAAACAGTTTATAGAGTCATACAAGCCGATTCGCGATGAGTATTCCCCGGAAGTTTTTCCCAAGAAAAATTTTTCTTTAGTGTGTTCTAAGAGAAAATAAAAGGGATAATATGATAACTACTACGGGTAATTCCCGCGAGGGAACGTCTTCACAAGGTTACGGGTATGGCAAACCCGCGGACCCTAGCCAAACTTTTAACAGGAGGTACTTGATTGGGTATAAGATCAAACTGGTGTGGGTTGTGTAACTTTCTTGCATTGTGCGAATGGCTGCTCATATGACCTTGTTAACATAGTACAATGGTCACGAGGAGCCCCAACGGCCAAATTGGTTGTGCCTGGTCTTTGAGAGGCATCCTTGTGGAAGCCTCCGTGGGGTTGATGGGATAATTCTTGAATTCTCTCATAGAAATAACCAAATGGGATAATTCTCATATACATATATCTATATGAACACAAGGATTGCGCTGAATTTTGACGAATGATATTGATTGTGGCTATATAGCCACTGCATGAGATAAAATTGGTACGCTGAGCATGACACCGGCGCCCGTAGTCATCCAACTCGGTAGGTACTTAGTGTAGTCCAGTTAGGCCCCCCGGGCAGTTATCGACTTAAAACAACCCAACGCAAGACCCAAATGTGTTCCAAAGCCTTTTTTTTTTACTACGCGCGTTGTTCGATGGAAATAAAAGCCGTTAATTTCGTAATGAAAAATTTTTTTGTTCTGGTCTGGTGCAGCCAGCCTCTCAATTCGAAATGAAGAAAAAATCATCAAGCAAAATATGAAATTTTTGAATAAAAATTCCCAATCAACAAAGCACTTCTAAATCTCTTATGTAATATCATTTTGTTCTTCAGCAGAATTCAAAGAAGAAGAAAAAGAACTGGCTCCTACCTGCGATCGTCAATTTCAAGTTATCTTCAAATCGAATAATAATAGCCTCATTATTCTTAACTGAATTCGTATTCATATTTAGCGCTTTATTTATTCTTTGATCATTAGATAAAAAAAAAAAAATACAAAAATCCCATTTTATTCATTCGAAATTATTTCACGCTTCCAGAAATTCAGTTATCTCTCTAAACATTTCAAATGAGTAATTGCATTTAACGCTCTTTCGTTTCAGTGCTAACCCACGAATGGACCGTGTGCCTTATCTAACTGTTTGTGTCTATCCCTAATGACCAACGCGAAGTGAGCACAGCTTTACGGTATTGCGGTTTCATAAGGTATGGAAAATTGCGATTCGAAAACAATTCCAATCGACGAGAGGAGCAATGGACGGTCGTGTTATCTCTTCTTCTCCTTCTGCTTCTTCTTCTTCGTTGTCGTCTACTTGTAATTCGCGTGCGCGATAATATTGCTGAGTTTGATGGCAACAAACTTTTGTGCATCCAAACAATAATTGCATGCAGCATTGTCTCGATGGGAGAGCAAAACCATAAACAAAACAAATAAGTACGAGGAACTTGATGTTGAAGAAGTGCAGTGCAGTGCATTATTGCAGAACTTCCTCATTGGCTAAGATTACAGTAATTTCAAATGCACAAACGTGCATCCGAGTGTAATAAGATACTTGAGAAAATCAAAACGAGAAGCAAAAAGTACACTCATATACAATTGAACAATTGTACATACTTATATCAAGTGCACATGAAGACAATGGCTTAGGAAGGCGCTAATGTGTATTATAAGAATTAAAGCAACTGAGGAAAACAAAGACAAAGTGCGGAAAAAGTTTTGAATAAATTCAAAGAAAATGTAATTATATCTTAAATAATAAAAAAAGAGACAAAACATAAGAAGGAAGTCCGGTCATTGGATTACATGCAACAAGTGTACGTGAAAAAAAGGTGAATTTTGTTGCAATAAAACCAATCGAAGAAGTTCGAAATATTAAAAAAAAAAAATAATAATAATAATAACAGATTTAAATCAAGTCAAACGGTATATACCAATGCGAGATTCTCTGTGAACAATGGCAACGAGAACTGTTATAAGCACGGGCGTGCCACAGTCCATTCAACGTGGAATTTTGATTACAGTTGATCAAGATGAAACACAAAAAGACGCACAGCTAGACTCGAAACGGCCTCAACAAATATCACCAGAATCGATAAAAACTAAAAACAACAACAATAACAGCAGCAACAAAACCAACAATAACACAAACAACAATGCTAACAATAACAAATGGAATGATATAGAAGTTTCGACGCATCGCGGAGAAATGTCTCCAACGATTTTGAAGACGATAGAGAATACGACGAGGACCACGACGACGACATTCATAGATATAAACCGCAATAATGTCCAGATAAATGATCATTATAACATATCAAACAGTCTAAGCCGCAACGGTGGTAACGACGAAGAAGTCAAAGAAACCAAACAACAAACAGCATCAGATTTTCCATACTCCAATCGAAGTGGGCCAACACATGATGAAGGAGAAAGAGGAAAACTTGCTCTAAACATTGTTGCCAGTAATAATAATAATAGAAGCGATGATGATGATGATGGTGTGCATGGAGAATTGGTCGGAAAATCACCAATACAAATGCGCAATGATATTGCTCCCAATGAATTCGATGGGAGTGCTGGAAATGGAGCCAACGAAGAATCGAATAGTCGAAACTCCAACGGTACAACCAACACCATCATCACCACCAACAGCAACGGCAACGGCAACAGCGATTATGACCAACGTTCAGCGATGAAAGCGTTTTATGTTGATATCAAGAAAACGATCATACAATGTAACGTCGAAGACAACAGCATAACGAATGGAAATGATGATAATGAAGAAGAGCCCGAAAGACGTCATAACGAAGAAAGTGGTAACATTTGTGGTGGTGATGCTAGTGCCGCTGCTGCTAGTGCGGCTGCTGTTGGTGGTTATGGTATTAGTGACCGTATTGGTGTTGGTGGTCAACATTTGTGCAATGGTCTGCGTCTCGTAGACGCGAATGGTGAACAGCAAGCCAAGTTGGATGATGATGTCGCACCAGCAGCTGCTAGCAACATCAGTCGCATAACGAAAGCGGATTGTGCAAGTGCAGCTAAGCAAACATTCGATAACGACGCGGATCACGCATCGCATGTAATCAAAATTCAGATCAAACCAAGTGCAATCGCAGAGACAGTGAATGTTAATGTGAACGGGAATGTGAATGCGAATGAGAAGCGCAAATTGATCGATAAACAAGTGACAGTGGTGCAAGTGAACGAAAGTACAGAATCAAAAGAGTTAAATGTTAATAAATCTGACCTTCGATTGAATTTAGCTAAAATGGTACAGATGCCATCGACAACACCGACGTCATCGCAAACATCATTAGCAAGTGCAATACAACAAAACGGACAACATAACGGTCTCTCGTCGGGCAATACCAGCGTTACCGAACTGAATGTTCCAAATCCAACGTATCTCTATTACACAATGTCGAGTGGACAATTCTCGCCGTGTGACACCTTGGACAGCGGTACTGGCAGTGATCTGGAGAGCAATGGTAATTCAGGTACACCGATGACACTGCCAACGCCCAAAGCTGTCAACGGCAGTCACAATGATGTTACACCCAAATTAGAAATGCATTTAAAAACAACAAAGATACGAATTACTAACGGTAACGGGAACAGTAACGGGAACGGTAACATCAGCGGTAACGGTAAATCGTCGAATAAACAAAATGGCGAACATCAACGTGCGAGTAGTCTAACCGATAGCGAGGAGAGTGAATCTTCATCGCTCAGTTGCGATTCCTTGCATTCAGCCGAGTACATACGTCAATTGTCGCAATCGCCATCCGTAAAACTGTCCACGCAATCGATTAATGATAATCCAACATCGAAAATGCTAAGTCCATTCCTACCTCATTCGTTGCTACGCGATATACGCGATCGAAAATTCCCGACCAACGAATATGAAGTGAATTTCGGTCGGCAGGAGGCATCAGCATCGGCATCGGCATCGGTCGACATCGAGACGTCCGTTAAAACGGTAAACGCGCAAAAGATCGCCGAGGAAGCTGCCGAACATGCTAAATTCCTACAGGAATGCGATTCGCGCGACAACGAGTTAACGTCCAATGGCAAACGTGCTTCGATGCCGCCGGGCAAGACCTTCATACTGAACAGCGAGAATGGCACATTCGTCGATACGAAAATGAATTCAATGCCACGAAAATACGAGGCGGATAAGTACTATAGCTTCCACGTCAGCGAACACGAGAACTTCCACAGCTTCAATAGCAACAGCAGCAGCGGCAGTGCGAATAGCAATGGCAATACTGGTTGCCCACATGACGATGAGACCAGTTCGCCAGAGTACGATGCAAAGAGCCTACGCGACGACGATTTCGCTGGCTACAAGGATATACGCTGCAGTTCGGCAACGTCGACCATACGCTCATCAAAGGGGACGGTGCGCGGCGTCAAGAATCGTGTGCGCAATGGAATAGCCACATTCTTGCAAATGCAGCAGCCGCACGTCAAGGTAGGTGCATATCTTATCTTACCGTTAAATTTCAGTTAGATCCATTTCCACCATGGATTTTATGAAAGAGCTTAGGAGAGCGGCAAACAAAGTTGAGTAAAAAAAAAAAATATAACAAAATTCGAAAAAAATTGAAAATGCTATGTAGCCAAGCCTATCGCTCAAAATATAGGTAGTAATTTTGAAAATCAGGGCATCATCATTCAAGCATGAATATGACAACTCCATGCAAATGAGCTGCGTGGAAGTGTTAACGCTCCATGGAAAAAATATGGAGGTTTGGAAAGAGTGAAACTTGTTTGAATAATTAAAGATTTTGTCAAAGTTTCCCGTTAAAGCCTGCTTCAATGATTGTAGTAGATGTTGTAGGGTTGGTGCACAATAGCTTCGCCCTCCTTCTGCGATAATTTAAATATTGTGGGCTTTTTTTTTTTGTCAAACTTAAATACAATATTTCCCATTATGGTTTTTATGGCTAGTGCCAGATGCATTTTTTTTCTTTCTTTCTTACCCGAAGCCGAGACAGTCGCGCCTTGAATCGCTTTCATGTGTGGCCCTGACTCAATTGATGGTGGGGCCCAATATTTTTTCTACCGCTCATGGCATCAATATTGATTGATACGCCTCTTTGGATAGGGATGAGACCGATTATGCGTGATTTGATGTGATATAATCGAACGGTTTTTGAATTTTCGAAATGTAATTCGATTTTTTGTTTTTTTTTTGTTTGATCATTTGAAGAAACTTTCTTTTGAATGAAATACAGTTAAGTAATAATATCCAAATACAAAGAAATATAAAAAAAAGTCCATCTTATATGCAAATAAATCTATAAAAAATCAATTCCAAAGTAATATCGCTTATATGAAGAACAAATAGAGATGCGCGATAAAACAGAACAATAGCAATAGAGAAATCAATTTAGTAAGAGGAATCTGAGTTTCCAGGCAAGTAAAAATTGAAATTCAAATTCGAAATGAATTTTAAACGAGACGTCTCATTTTTCGAGTGATAAAAAAGAAAGGCTTTTAGACAATTGCCTTTTAATTCATAAGGAAATACCAATGATTTCTTAAGCCGAAGCGGACAAGATATCACAATGATAAGCACATACTTATAAACATGCAGAAAGACGTTTTTTGGCGGTTAATTTTTATGACAAAAATTATATGAATTTACATTAGATATGGATTTTCAACCACAATATTATGCATGCAAATATTTAATTAATTTTTCGTTTTTTTTTTCAAATCGAGCCGCAAAAATTCTTTTAATTTTTGATCGGACCGCTTCCAAAGTCATTTATGATCATTCTTTAATAGCAACGACTTGATTAGGTGCCGGATTTGATTACCGCGGGTCCACTCTATATACATATATTTTGTAGGTATTTCTGTGTCTAAACTAGCTGGTAAAAAATTACAGTGTACTCTGTCTTAAGCGGATACCTGCGGTACCGATAAATATGTCCGCTTAACAGAGAAAGAGAAAAACCAAAAAAAATCCGAAAAAATTCATGGCGTCCGATTTGGGTGAAAATTTAAATATAGAATAAGTGAACAATTCTAAGAATTTTGGCGTCAAAATTTTTTCAAGAAACGCATTACAACTAGTCTAGTTTTGGTCTAGTTCCAAACTGGTCCAAAAAGGACCAGTTTTTTTTTTAAATTGTGCTAAAATTCTTAGAACTTTTCACTTATTCTATATATAAATTTTCATCCAAATCGCACGCCATGAATTTTTGGGATTTTTTTGGTTTTTGGTGCATAACTCTCTAAACTTCCTGTAGCCACCCCCACCCCCTGAAGCTTATCAATTGCAAAATGTAGTCACAAAAACAGAATTTTTATGTTAAAACTTGGGAAAATTGGGCACTGATTTTACTGAAAAGTGATTCTCCGAATTCTCGAATAAGACTTTAAGGGTCGTAGTCGTCAACTCGGTTTAAGAACTTCGAACGTTTAAATTCTCGAAAATAATCTTTTAGTCTTCATGCCAGTTTAACTCATATCAAACAGCTTCGCTATAATGGATTTTTTCAAAAATTTTAATATAAAATTAATAAACCTGGTTTAAACTCTTCTTAAGATCGAGGTTTGGAAGCTTAAACCTTCAGAAAGTTTAAACTAGGTTGAAGTTTTTGAGCCTGAATTTTTTTTTTTTAAAGATTTTTTCGTCGAAAGGAAAATCGAAAAATGTCACATGGCCTCGTTTCGAATTTGAAACTCGACGCTGATCCAATTGCGGCCTTTTAAAGGTAATTAGGTTTATTATTCTTAATAATTTTCGATTGGAATTCAGACCCGATTTTTCTTCGAATATGAAATTTCCATTATGTTCGTACGTACCTATATTCAATCCGAAAGTATGCGAATTAATATCCAAATAAATAAATAGAGAAGGTAGCAGAGAGAAAGTAAATTCCAATTTGGGAGCTGATAGCGTTGAATTCTGTATGCAAATATGATTTTATGATTTCCGTTGAATTTGAATTTTTTTCCCCAAGAATTACTTTCAAAAATGAGTTCGCTTTTCTTTATTCACTTTTCCATTTGCAGACACCTAGTTTCGGCGTTTCTTTCTATCGCGCTCAAGCGTTTGACCTGAATTAGCATGTGATGCAATTGATCAAGAAAAAACGCCTTTTCGTTTCGAGCATGATTTGAAGAAAACAGTCAATGAATTTCGTATCATGGACTATGAATGTATTATTTAAAAAAAAGTAGAAAAATTGCAGTCTAGCGAAAAATTGATTTTTTCAATTTTTTCATTTTTCCGTTTTTTTTTCAATTTTTTATCCCCAAACAAACTACAAATTCGAAGACATTAAAAAAACAAGAAAATTCGATAATTAAGTTGTTCGAAGTCTTTCCTTACTTTTTTTGGTTTTTTTCCTGCTTTTGTTTACTTTCAATATTAAAAAAAAAAATGTTGAAAACAAATTGCAGTCATTATTTCGAGACTTTTACAGCGCCAAAGACAGAAATTGAATTAAAAAATTGTTATTAACTTTAAGCTGAAGATGAATGCTTTGAACTCCATCGCCCCGAACGCATGTTGAGTGCTTTATACGAAGGTTGATTGATAAGTCAAATTAGTTTTTTTTTAGAATGATTGTCATTTATTTTTCAACATTATCTTCTTTTAAGCCTTTACATCTGATCAAACGATAATGGATGGACTGATCTCTGCAGTGATCTTTTGAATTTGCGTCAAAGTATGTCTTAGTTTCGGAGATTGCTTCCAGCTCAGTTTTAAAGCTTCGATCCTTATGAAATATTTTCATGATTGAAAAAAAGAAGAACTCGCATTGAGTCATGGCTAGAAAATGTGGTGAATGCTTGGCTATTGCAATGGGACAAATTCGAGGTGTTTACGTACCCGGCTGAAAAATTGTTTAGAGAAGTCTGGTGATTAGCTTGGGCCTAGGTAGATTTGCCACAATATAGATAAATCTAGGCTCGCTCTAAACAGGCCCCGACGATGATGTGAATAATCTAGACAGGGCCTATGTAATTTTCTCTACGTAAGGCCCGGATAGAAAACTCTATCCTGGCGTCATCGTGGGCCTAGTTAGTGCCGCCTCTTTAGTGGCCTTCTTAGGAGAAATCTAGACAGTACCTCACTAGATTTTACTAGTTATAGTCCATGTAAAATTGATTTTTTTTCCGAGAGAAAAAATTTGAGACAACATTTTTTTTTATAATTCTCACTTAGTTTAAATTCGTGGAAATATAAGCCGTGCACTTTGCGTGTTGAACGTCAGCTTTGCGCAGAGGGGCGATAGCGTAACCAACTAGGTTCTATGGTGCTGCGATTAGTTGAAAACTTTAACCAATTCCCCCCGAATGGGGACGTGAAAATAAATCTTTATGGAAAACAAAGTGATTGAAATATAACATAATGTACTTTCTATTGTATAAATAATAAAAATATGTGATAAAGTCAATTTCATAACTCAACAACCATTATCAAAGAAATAGTTGAGTTATAGAGACCTCGAGTTAGGAAACGAAATTTTATACAAATTATTCGCTTGTCGCCCGATTAGGTCGAGTTATAGAAAATTCGGTTGTAGAACCAGTAAAATTTGCTTATTTTATTTAATTGCGCCCGAAAAAAACTTGGACCCAGTTTGGAATTTATGGATTCAACAAATAACAAAAGGCTGCTTTACTGGAGCCAGATAAAACTAATCCAAGCAATCAATTAAAATTCCAACCTAAATAGCATTCCATTTGAGTGCGGATTCAACGAAAAAATTTTTTTTTTTTTTTTTTTAATTTGATAATATAACATTTAAAAAATTCAAACAAAGGATTTAGTTTACAAACATTTTTAAAAAAAATTTTTTTTAACAATTGTATGCACTGTTTCTAACATAAGAAAAATAAAGATTCTTTTCCATTTAATTAAAATCTTTTCGTCTTTTTTATCTTATCGGCGTACGACCGCTAGTTACAATCAAGTCTTAGCTAAAGTTTATTCCTTCTTAATTATAATTCGAAAATGAACATAAATTTATAATTCTCACTTAGTTTAAATTCGGGAAATATAACTGACTTTGCGTTTGAAGTCAGTTTCAAGGGCGTACGTAAAACAGGTTCTATTGCTGCGATTAGTTGAAAACTTTAACCAATTCCCCCCGAATGGGGACGTGAAAATAAATCTTTATGGAAAACAAAGTGATTGAAATGTGGTTTCATATTAACATAATGTACTTTCTATTGTATAAATAATAAAAATATGTGAATAAAGTCAACTTTCATAACTCCAACAACCATTATCCAAAGAAATAGTTTGAGTTATAGAGACCTCGAGTTAGGGAAACGAAATTTTATACAAAATATTCGCTATTGTCGCCCGATATAGGTCGAGTTATAGAAAATTCGAGTTGTAGAAGTTCGAGTTATAGAAGTTTGACTGTATTGTTATTTTAGAATTTGCTTAGTCCTAAAACGAAAAAATTACCATGGGGATGGATTAACAGATCCATATAGGTCTTAGACAGAAAATATTAGCTAGGCCCATTCTAACCAAAGCATTAACCAATTAGCAAGGGCCTGGCTAGACTTTACTGGGCAGGCCCAAGATATCTGGCCAGGGTCCATGCAATGTCTAATTAAAAATTCCAACCGGGTAGTTAAATATCTCTCTTCCTACTTTTCTGGACTAGATCGCTCAGACATAGTGAGAAATAAAAGCTTATAAGTCATATAAAGAAATTTCGTGAATATAGCCAATAGTGTTGCCAGACGTCCCGAATTTCGTGAGATGCGCCATTTTTGAATTCAAATTTGTTTGTCTCGCCGGGATATAAAATATCCCGATTTTTTGTAAAAGCTTTTTTCCTAAACATTTTGCTCATAGACAATACAAAATAAATTTTTTCTATCCTTTAAGGCACATAGTCTTCATGTGGGTCTAAAAACTTCGAAAGTTCAAATTTTCGAACAAATTCTTTTAATTTTCATACCAGTTTAACTTAATCAAATACGTTTGCAGCATTCGTAAGCCTGGTTTAAGCTCTCATGAAGACTATTCAAATACCTATTAAAAAATTAAATGTGATAAAAATCTGCATATTTTCCATAACGAAAATCTGTCAAAGTTCATCACTTCTCCTTTTTTATGAAATCTCGCATTTCTTGGCCCAATTTTTAAAAAATCCCGCTTTGCAAGAATACTGATCTGGCAACGCTAGCATTCATTGTAATGACTTGTCTGAGTGCGTTATAACTTGTATATTACTTCATCGGTTTTTACCGTACTTGTCAATCTACCCTCGTATGTACTTTTACTTATTCATTCACTAATTTTTCTTTCTTTTCAAGATAAATTTTGATCCCTTTCGCATTAATCAAAATAAAACACTCGAAAAGTATGATCGTCGACATCGATTTCCTATGCAAATACAATTTTTATTCGAAAACGTAAAAAATTGAAGCCTTTCATATGCTAATTCCGAGTGTGTTTTGAAAGATTTCAATTTATTTCATTTTGATAATTTAACTGAAAAATATAGAAGCGGGATGTAGCAGGATTGCTTTAATAAAACCAATGACGAAAACATTCAAATTAACTTGAACTTAGGCAACCCATCAAGCCATACTAATTCATTAGTTTCTAATAATAGCTTATAGGAAAAGGTAAAATGTCAAATGTTTTAAGTATTTTTATGGCAAAACGAAAATTAATTTCAAGGTTGAACGGTCAAAAGATAAATTTTGATTATTTTGGATATATTGAGATGCTCTATTATAGAATTCATCGATGTTTTTTGGGTAGCTTTACAATGACACATTTGTGTTAAATAGAGACAGAGGGCAGACAAGAAAAGAGAGAGGAAGAGGGAGAGGGAGAAAGAGACGGAGAGAGAGGGAGAGAGAGAGGAGAAGAGAGGAGAGAGAGGGAGAGAGAGGAGAGAGAGGGAGAGGAGAGGAGGAGAGAGAGGGAGAGAGAGGAGAGAGAGAGAGGAGAGAGAGGGGAAGAGAGGAGGGAGAAGGGAGAGAGAGGGAGAGAGAGGAGAGAGAGGGAGAGAGAGGGAGGAGAGGAGAGAGAGGGGCAGAGAGAGGGCGAGGAAGAGAGAGATAGAGAGGGTGAGGAAGAGAGAGAGGGAGTGAGAGAGGGAGAGAGAGAGGGAGAGAGAGATGGAGAGAGAGAGGGAGAGAGAGAGGGAGAGAGAGAGGGAGAGAGAGGGAGAGAGAGAGGGAGAGAGATGGAGAGAGAGAGGGAGAGAGAGAGGGAGAGAGTGAGGGAGAGAGAGAGGGAGAGAGAGAGGGAGAGAGAGAGGGAGAGAAATGGAGAGAGAGAGAGGGAGAGAGGGAGAGAGGGAGAGAGAGGGAGCGAGAGAGAGGGAGCGAGAGAGAGGGAGCGAGAGAGAGGGAGCGAGAGAGAGGGAGCGAGAGAGAGGGAGCCAGAGAGAGGGAGCCAGAGAGAGGGAGCCAGAGAGAGGGAGCCAGAGAGAGGGAGCCAGAGAGAGGCAGCCAGAGAGAGGCAGCCAGAGAGAGGGAGCCAGAGAGAGGAAGCCAGAGAGAGGAAGCCAGAGAGAGGGAGCCAGAGAGAGGGAGCCTGAGAGAGGGAGCCAGAGAGAGGGATCAAGAGAGAGGGATCAAGAGAGAGGGAGCCTTAGAGAGAGGGAGACGGAGAATGGCGGGGACAGAGAGGGATATAGAGAGTGAGGGATGTAGAGAGTGAGGGATGTAGAGAGTGAGGTTGACGGAGAGGGAGAGAGACAGAGAGGGAGAGAGACTGGGAGAAAGAGAGGAACAAAGATAGAAGAAAACAGATAGAAGGGGAGAAGAGAGAGGGAGAGTTCCATGGTAATAGGGAGAGAGAGAATGAGAGAGAGAATGAGAGAGAGAATGAGAGAGAGAATGAGAGAGAGAATGAGAGAGAGAATGGGAGAGAGAATGAGAGAGAGAGTGAGAGAGAGACAGCTATGGTGTGAAGCAGCGCGGTGAAGAATAATAAGCAGATTTTGAAAAAAAAGAGAAAGGCCGAATGAGAACAAAGACGGAGTGTTTATCTCCCTGGTGTGAGGCCCAGAAAAAGGGCTGCGAAGAATTTTAGCGAATTAGAGATAAGAGACTATGAAAATTGGAGAAAGAAGAAAGAATGGGGTGATGCAGAGCAAGAGCGAGAGCTTTTTCGGGCATGAAATTCCTCCCAATGGACATAAGTAGTGCCCACATTTTCTTGAATAAGAAGTCCAAAATTTAGAAATATAAAGAGAAAAAAAATATAGTCTCTAGACTCACGTAGACATTTTCTTTTCTTTTTTTGTTTACTTTTTGGCTTTTGTTAGAGAATCGTTGCCCGATATAACAATGCAAATTCATTAAAAATGCAAACACGAAGAAATTTTGGAATGAAAGCGAAATTTTTACGATACGAATGGTGAATGCATGCAAACTTTTCTTGAAAATGCTTTCGAAGAAATGGAAAAGAAATTTTTTTTTGACCAAGCAAGCATAACATCATAAACAACGCGCATGCGCAGATCAACCTTAAGCCATGCTGATGATGAATGCTAAACACGATTACGCATTCCGGTTGAATTGTTTATTTAAATGTTCGTGTTTTGTTTTTTTGTTGTATTATTGTTGAATTTTTTTTTGGACATGATAATTTTTTGAAAAATCTTAAGAAGCGGATGTTAAACAACGGTGTGTGTGTGGGTACCGTACATTTTATTGCTTGAACAATTATCGAGGGTGTAAATAAAAGTGCTTTGTCTTTTAATAAAGAGTGTTTGAGTCATGGTATTTTGCCCTTTTTCGTAACCGAAACTTTAAGGCCTGCCATATATGCTTGGGTACAAGCTTCCGTTGCTTTTATTTCTGGTCGTATGAGTATTCAGAAGTATCCAGCGGATTTCCTGATGGCTTTTTAAGGCGATGGAATTTTTTTTAGAAAGGAAAATGTTTTAAACAGGGACGTGAACCGGGTGGAAAATTTGCCCGGTTCGGTTCGGCGGTTCGAACCGTGTTTGAACTTTTGGATTGGTTCGTCAAACCGGTTTTTCTATTTCTTTGAACCGGTGTTTCGGTTCGGTTCATCGGTTCGGGAATTTCTCAAACTGAAAAAATTTTTCACTTCTAACGCAATTTTTTACCATTTAGGGCTAAAATGTGCACAATAAAAAGTAAGTGGTGGTTACCTTACTCATATTAGAGATGGGAGCAGGCAAAAGTGAAACCCTGAACCTTTACAAAAAGGGGTTTGGTTTTCGGTTCGGTCCAATCATTTGTGAAAAACTTCGGTTCGGTTAATGGTTCGGTTCATCAGCAGATAAAAGCGGTTTTCCGGTTCAAAACTGGTTCGATTTAAAACCGGTTCACGTCCCTGGTTTTAAATACACTTGAGGATTTTTTTTGCAAGCACCTATGTATGTACATTTAAAAATAATTTATTTTCCAATGAGCTTCTATAAGATCCCCGGGCTATCTTCGGGAAGCTAATGTTTGAAAAAATGTTTATTATTTTTATTATATTGAAAGGGTTCAAATACTAACCGTTGGTGGCATTGCATTCGCTACAGGATCTTTTGTGCCATACCCGAGGTTAGTCTCATCGGAGGATTTCCGTCACTCCGGTTTTTCACTAGGAAAGTTTTAATCTATCCTACGAAGGTATACTTGAAACAGTAATTTTTTCTGTGTGATTTCTCTCATGAAGGAGAGCTGGACATTCTGCTATAACGTGAATTTAGGTTTCCTCTTCCTCCTTACAGGATCTGTAAAGAGTCTAGTCCCAGATTTTAGACGTAGGTTAACTTGAAGCCTTTAAAGGAATCTGCTGAGTTAAGAAATAACAGAAGCTATGCTAAAAAAATTAGTTGATTTCTTCAACAGAATCTATGAATTTCCTTTATATCTGAAACTTCATCGCGTTTAATGATAATTTAGAAGGCAGTGACCTTTTTAATTCCAACGAAAGTTCTTCTCTCATATCATATCAAAGGTCTTTCTATTAATTCTGGGGAGAACGGTCTGGTGTGCCTTTGTTGGCATGCATCAGCGATTTCCCTGTAACCGCTTGTCTCATTGTAAATATTTTCGATAATGCTGTACCGAAGGACGGATAAAGACAATTTGCCGCCCTAGGCAGTTGCGACTTTGCCGCCTCAGACAGCAGCCTATGACTATCCGCCACTGGTTGTACCACTTCAAGCCAGATTGAGTATAAGTATCCAGAGTGCCATTCAATATGGGTATGACTATAATGTTATAGATAGATCCATTGTCTGTTTCGCCTATGTTGCAGCCTTTCATTCAAATATTTTTGCCATCTTTATCAGATGTGGAAGAAAAATTAAGGGAAAGTTGAGTTGCATTTAATCTTATTTGGTGCTAGATTGACTATTTTCTTGGGACTTAAAGCCTTTCTTTTGGATCAAATTTTGAACTTTCATCTTCTCTTAACAGTTTCCCTGAGAAGTATTCCCCTAAATGTCTAAAAGTAAGGCCAAAATTCTCTAAAATTTAATGTTGAAGTTTTCTAAAAACAAAAATTTGGTCCCATAAAATATTCCCTTGCCTTTTCCCTGCCCCAAGACTCAACTTAAGATCATAAATGTCTTTTAATTTAGGGGAGATACCCTAAAAACTGGCAACAGTGCCCGTGGACTTTTACATAAAAAAAAAAAAATCTGTTTGATTTTCTGTCCCACCTGGAATCTTACATGAGAGACTATAACACCCTTGATCGTTGCGATTAAATTCATCGCAATCCAGATTCGAAAAAGCAGTATAATTGTTAATATGTGTATATCATGGGTGAAATTTATTTGAAGACCTTAATTTGCACGTTCAATCAGTGAGAAATCGTGTACCAAAACTTATCCAAACACGAGTGGCTTTCTCATTTATTGATGGAAGTGTCTCTTCAACGAATTCCCACGATTAAAATGCGCATAACCCTAAGAAAGGGAGGGGAAAAGAAAACAATGAATGTCAACAACCCGATGGGCTCTGATGATTCTTCCAACAAAGAGTGGTTATTATAAAATATCCATTTTGTTTTTCTTATGTTTTCTTTCATTCACACTTACCGTGAAAATTGAATATTTTATTAATTAAAAAATAATTTAAAAAAAAATAAAGATAAAATGAACAACCCAATTTCGAAGCCCAAAATCTTAAAAGCGATTCACATGAAAATTTTTTTTTTTTGGAATCGTAAAAGCTTTGCAATCGCTTTCATAAAGAAAATCAAAATCTTTCTCGAATAACCGCAATTGCATAATATTTTGCTACCAAAATCTCTCGGTTTGATAGACCATAAAATGATGAAATTAGACAAGGAAACAAAGGAGGCCCTTTCCCTTTCAAATCACCAAAAAAAAAAGGTTTTTTGTTTTCTTTGCAGCCATCATTTATCGTGAGTGGTGAAACTAAAAAGCGCATCTTGTAAACAAAAAAAAAAAAAAAGGGCAGGGAAAAAAGTTTATTCAAAAGGCTTAAATTCACGCTGGAAACGCATTAACTAAATCAACCTCAACAAATTGTTGTCTATGCGTGGAAAACATACCAACCGATCGAAGGCATGTTGCACACGTATTTCACCCAACTTTTCATGTGCCTTTTTTTCTCTTTGTTTGTTTCTTCTTGTTTTTTCTTTCTTTTTTAATGACGCGCAGCCACATTTGCAGTTGCGGTTATTGCATGCGAGCTGTGGTAATTGTCCGGTGCTCTGTTGGAATTGCCTAACCGGTGCGGTGCAGCCAATTTTCGCTGCTGATAAACGTAAGCACCGTGCGACAAGTCATCACGTCTTGCATTGCGTGGACAGTCGGTCCGTCGCGACGGACAGTGTCGCACAGTGCCACGACCACGCGGAGTTATTTGATTTTCCGTTGAATTTCAACTTAAATTGCCATGATCGTCAACAGCAGCGGGGGTGGAAGACCGAGGTGATGTGTTCAAAATTTCCATCATAAAAATTAAGGAGAAGGTCTGATTATACTCAGAAATTGCCTTAAGAGCGATCTAAACGGTTCAGGGCGAGACTCCATTAAACGCGAAGATATTCCCCTCAGAGCAGACTTACAAATTTTGGCATAATCGATTTTAAACTCTTTTCCTAAGTATGTACCTTCATCATCCCTCCAGTAATGAAGAGGTAAACCTAGCAGATACTCGTAGTCTGAGGTTACTTGGAATATGACTAGTCAAAATTTTGAATGCTTTTTGTATGAGAATTAACTAGACTTTGGGTAGCAACAGGTGGTCTAGAAGAAGGTAAGATCCAGGGATCAATTGTCACAAATGAGGCAATTGGTCTCTAATTGACCACAGGAAGTCTGCTTTTGGAAAAATTAAATGAGGACGTGGTTATCTGTCAATGACAGCTCAATGAGAAAAAAGACAGTTTACGGCATTGCTTGGAAAATTGAAAGGAAGTTATTCTTGTATTTGGGGAATATTTGGAGAGTAGAAGGACTTATTGTAGAGTTACTCAATTGACTGTTTTCTTTTTCGATCGAGTTTGGAAAATGTTTTTCTCAAAAGGGGTAGAATGAACTTTTATTTGTTCCTAACATGCTAAATTTTGCTGAAATATGAAATGAAAAAAAAGTACTGCCTTGATCAGTTTATTTATAAATACTTGTACATACATATGTGACAGCTCCAATGAAACTGTACCGAAACTTTCTCGGTGGCACGTAAGGACCTAAAAAAGTCAAAAAGGGGCGGCAAAAGATACAATTGCGCTATTAAAATAATCTATACTTTTGGAAGAAGCCAGGCAATCTTCATCAGGTTAATGATTTTAGAAACGATCAGCGTTAACAGGAGACTTGCTTGAGTTAAGACCGTCTGCCCACACCACTGTCTCTTGAACTTCGGTTGAAATAGTATTCTTATCAAAGGAGTTGAACTGGGCTGGAGAAATTCACAATAGAAACGCAAGGAGGAATGAATACGGCTATAGTTCTTTAAAAGCTCTTCATTGGGCTATTTTCTGGAATAATTTCCTTAGGTCTGGGGTCAAGTATAAAAATTAAAAAAAAAACTGCTTTCATCGATACTCGAAAAATGCTCTAAATATTGAATTATTTTTGTTGACTCATTGAGTACATTTAATATTTGGAGCCGTTTTTTGGCCTTTATTGTATGAAAGATGAGCAAAACTATGGAGATACCTCTCAAACCTTTTATCTATAGAAATTGGGCTTTTATTAACAACATAAAAATCCTAAGCAATAAATAGTTTGAGGCCTAATAATACAGGAATTGTGGGCCTCCTACAAAAATCATACCTAAGTATATCTCAAATAAAACAAACAAAAATTAGTCATGTAGACTCAATCATCGCGACCTGGTTTGATAATAAGTCGAAATTGTGTCTCAATCTCAGGTTACACTTGCTATAAAGTAAGATCCCGACAGGTTCCATTCAGTTTGAGGATTATTCATATCTAAGATTTTTGTTCTGCTCATGGCCCGATGCAGCTTTTTTCCTTCTCTGGACAAAAACAATATTCGCCGCCCCTATGATGGCACTAATGAGGTAGGTACTGTTTTCTCATTCCTATGTGAAATTGCCGTCCCTCACAGTGCCGGTGTGGGCATTTGCTCAGCTGACCACCCTCTAAAGCGGGATCTGGTTCTTCAAAGGACTGATGATACAGAATGTCTGTGGCCGTAAACGTTAACAAGTCTTGAAAATTTTTTGTGCCAACGAAATTTTTCGTAGATCCAAGAAAAAACCTGCACTGGACCTGGACATCGAAACATCGCTTCCCATCAACGATCTTTGAGCTTTTATTACGAGTCGATCATTTGCATCACATGCA